>JANIWI010000109.1:0-34599 GCA_030705115.1 Suzukiozyma pseudoglaebosa | reverse complement strand
CCCAAATTTTTTTCATTTTTTTTAATTCTTTTTTTTTTTTTTTTTATTTTTTTTTTTTACTCCCGGCAATTATCGTGTACCACCTAGACACAAGTTAGTCAACCACTCACCTTTTAGTTAACGCCACTTTGCATCTAAGGCGTACAGTTAAGCCAAGGTGCATCGTGAAACAACATTGAAAATATTATTCAAACAACAAAATAAACCATAATGATAAAATAGACATGTAATGGTAACAAATAATTAGTTTGTATACATTAATCAAGATACAATTAGTTTTTATACAATTAGTTTTTATACACTAATCAAAATCAGTATTATGGTTTTGCCTACACCCAAATCATTATCAATAACTATAACCTTTGTTTTGAACATAGAAAACTATAGCCTTTTGACTAAACTATAGCCTTTTGACTACTGTGTTTTCACTATATATTCTACAGTTGAACCACACTTGTAATCGTTAAACCCCTATATATTGTATAAATTGTTGATTAAGAATAAGTCATAGTATTACCTCTAACAACTGATCTATCAGACAAACATTCTAGTCATCATTTATGTTCTTTAATCTTCTTCAAAATCATCATCACTCATTTGACTTTCACTCTCATTATCACTAATTTCATTTTCACTGTCGTCACTTGAAATTACAGTATATTTTGTCTTCTTGATTGATCTTCGTTTTGTTTTTGGTACTTCCATAGGAATTTCCGTTTTTAAATCTTCTAATTCATCTTTAATTGATAATTTGGCCTTTTTAGGTTCAGGATTGGGATTTATCATTTGATCTGATATTTCATATATTTCGATTTCATCATCATCACTATCAAACTTGGATTTTGATTTACTGACTCCTTGCTTCGTCGAATGTGTTTCAACTAGTGGTTTGGTTGACAGTTTGTCTGATCCAAAAAATGATAACAAGTCAGGCTGTTTTACTATTGGTTTATTATCTTCTTGATGACCTTTTTCTTGCTTAATTGGTGGTGTTGAAGATTTTGATTTTGCAATTTTTGGAGTCACTGATTTAGCAACTGCTGGCTTTTTCTTGGCTGGACCATCATCAACTTCCTTCTTGACTCTTCTTTTGGTCGACTTCTTCTTATTACCAACTCCATTAGTTACCAAACTATTTCTCTTTCTTAAATCTTCCTCTAAAAATTTGTCCCATTCAATCAAAAATTTATCTAGATCTGCAATCCACAAATCCTTAGCGGATTTACCTAGTAAAATATTCAATTCAGTCTCGAGACCTCGTTTTTGTTTCAACAACTTTTCGTATCTTTCTCTAGTTAAAGACCATAATGCCATTCCCAATAAATAATCATAATATGAAAACACATTTTCTGGTACATGTTCTCCTTCTACTATATCTTCTTTTTCTTCCTCAGGATCTAAAGGTGGTGCTATTTCATCAATTTCATCTTTAACTTGAACTTTGATGATTTTATTTTGTTTATTGAACTTTTCAAATTTATGATCTTCTAAAATTTTAAATAAAACCTTTCTAGGCTTATTGGAAATAGATATTTGCTTATCGATAATCATTTTAATAAATCTGGCTTGCTCACTTAATTTGATTAGTTGAGTTTGTAGTTGATCAGTAATGAAATCTTTTCGTTTCTGATAATATTCTAACCGTATATAATAGTAATCAGTTAATATTTGATTAGCATTATCATATCTCTTAATTCTACCTAATGGGTCAAATGCTACCATATTAGTTAAACTAACCGATTGCACTAATTTAAATCTTTCGTACAATCCCATCTTCAATGATTTCTCCATTTCAGTGTCACTTAATTTTACCTCAAATCTGATATTAAGTTTATGCTGCTCTTCAAAATCTTTGATCCATGCTGGACTCTTTTCAGTCCCCAAACCATTTAACAAAAATTCTTTCATGTTGTTGGTCCAAAACTTTACTGGAATTTCTGTAATAACTACAGTGTTGTTATCCACTTGCTCTATCTCACCTATGATTTTATACTTATCATCTCCATTCTTTTCAACAGTACCTTCCCAACCACGATACCATGGAGCCATTTCAACCAATTCTTCATTATTCATCAACCGTTTGATATTTGCGACTATATCAACAGGGTTATATGGTGGAATATTAGTTGACCAACCAGTACCAATACCTTCAGTACCATTAACTAAAAGCATAGGAATTATAGGTAAATACCACTGCGGCTCAATCTGTTTACCATCATCTTCAAGGTATTCATACAAAGGGTTATCTAACTCGTTGAACACGGTTCTAGTAATATCGTTGAGTTCGGTGAAAATGTACCTAGCAGCAGCATAATCTTTTCCACCAGCTGCTCGAGAACCAAAATTACCGTTTGGTTTTAAAAGATTGAGATTATTTGATCCAATGAAATCCTGTGCTAATCCAATAACGGTTTGCATCAACGATTGCTCACCATGATGATATTCTGTTTGTTCGGAAATATAACCACATAAAGTTAACACTTTGATTTCTTGCCTTAAGTTCTTTTTGAAACATCCATATAAAACTTTACGTTGTGCCGGTTTAAATCCATCTAAAACAGATGGAATTGATCTAATATTATCAGCCATTGAAAACAAAATCAATTCTTTATTTATGAAATCGCTGATTGGGATAATATCTAAAGTGGAGTCTAAATGGGTTCCAGGAACGAATGCTTGCAACCAATCTTTTCTCTCATCAGCTTTTTTTTTGGAAAATGCTAAATCAATTAACTGAAGATCGTCATTTTGCAAAGCGTGGAAAGTCTTCAAATGTCTTGTTAAAGCTTTAAAATAATCAATCATTTCTTCAGATTTAGATGTACCTAACCCTTTGTAATATTTCGAAGTCCATCGCACCTGAGTACCTTCAGTTTCAGTCCAACGTTCTAATTCTGGAAGAGAGTAAAATGGTATAACCTCTTTTGTTCGACCTCTATTTATAGTGACTTTAACGATTGGTGTGATAAATTCAGTCAAAAACCCTGGAATTTCCAATAAACCAGGGAAACTTGATTGTAAAAAATTAATCAATAACCCTTTGATATGAGAACCATCGTGATCTTGATCCGTCATAATCATTATATGCCCATACCTTAAAGATTTGACATTTTCTGAATTGTATTGCTTCTTATGTTGTAAACCAACAATTTTTTTGATATTGTTGATTTCGGCATTTTTAGCGATTTGATCAGCTGAAGCTTCTCGTACGTTTAAAAGTTTACCTCTCAAAGGAAAGCATCCATAATAATCTCTTCCAACAACTGCCAAACCAGCTTTTGCCATAGATAACGCGGAATCCCCTTCAGTTAAAATAAGAGTACATTTATGACCTTGTGCTGTACCAGCTTTATTTGCATCCTCCAACTTTAACAAACCTTTGATTCTACTCTTTTTACTACCATCCGCTTTTGCTAGTGCTTTGTCTTCATTCGCATTAGCAATAGCCCGAATTTTCTCAACAATACTTGTCCGTAGAATCCTCTTGATAAAATTATCACTAATCACCAATTTTTCACTTGGTTTCCCACCAAAGTGGGAAGCTCGAGTAGTTAGTTGCTCTTTTGTTTGTGATGTAAAGGCTGGATTCTCAATCAAACAATTAACAAACAAAAACATATTATTTCTAACTTCCTGCGGTCTAACCATTAATTTCTTTTTGCCCTTTTCCTTTTTGGATAATTCATCAATTAATTTCTGAATGATTTGATCGGAGACAAATTTAATATGGGTACCACCTGATGTTGTTGCTATGGAATTGACAAAACTAACCTGATTGAAACTACCATCACTGACAGCAAATGCCAATTCCCATCTATCATTAAACACTTCATGGACAATTGTAGTGTAATTTTTTGGTTCTCCATTTTCGTCCGTATCAGGTTCTGGAGATTTTTCTTTGATGGCTTTAACATACATTTCAACATAACTTTTAAAATTTTTAATATTCAATTTCTTATCGTTTAAATAGATATTGCAATCTTTTACAGTACCACATAAATCATAAACTCTTCTTCTCAAAACTGATAAAATTTCTTCATCTAAACTATCCATACCAAATTTTGATAAATCAGGTTGGAATGAAACTTTAGTAAATTCCTTTTTGGTTTTCAATTTTGTAATTTTTGGTTTAGTTACGTTAGCCATATTATTTGACCATGTTTGTTTATACAAGGATTCTGTGTTCAAATCAGCGGTTTCTAATTCAAATTTGTTTGAAAAAATATTACATAATTTAGCACCATAACCATTTCTACCACCAGTAACTTTTTTCTCATCATCATCATAATTTGAAGAAGTTAATAAATTTCCAAAAATTAACTCAGGAATATATATCTTTTCTTTATCATGAATTTCGATGGGAATACCTTTACCATCATTCATGACAGAAATGATATTATTTTCACTATCGATTTTTACTTTAATGTTCTTCATACTAGGGTCTCTAATCTTATTATCAGCGGCATTCACCAAGATTTCATCAAAAATCTTGTATAATCCGGGAACAATATTGACTTCCTTGAAAACCATTGATTCAGTTACTTCATCAAAACACCACATTTCTATAGCGGTTTTCTCAACTGATCCAATATAAGTATCTGGACGTTTCAATATATGTTCTAATTGAGATAATTTTTGATATTGATCACTAGCATTGGTACCATTTTTAGATTTGGGTGGTTTAGATGATGTGTTTGTTGAATCAGACAACGGAGTTTTTGATTTTTTTGAAGTTTTTGAGCTGGATATTTCACTATCAGTATACTCTAGCGAATCATCCGATACTATATCGTCAAATTCCTCTGAGTCAGACATATTGAATGAAAAAAAGGTAAATGATCTGATATGTAAATAAACAACATCAATTTTGACCTACCTGAAAAATGCGCGTCGCTAAGAAACTCATCTATAAAATGCAAAATGTATTGGAGTAGACGCTATATACTTGTTAGAGTCATAAGTACAACAATACAATGAAGATGTATACCACTAGTGATTTTGACCAAAATTTTAATAAATTATTCCAGAGATTGACTGAAAAAATTGGAAAAAACGTGAAAAAACTTAAAGATATTCAATAAAGTTGACATTGATTGGACATGATTTGTAGTAGTAATTCAAGAAACCCGTTGAAGAACTTCGAGTAATTATTGCCAGAGAATATCTTGGAAATATGGGGAGGTTATGAATTAATAATGCAGAAAAATAAAATTCTTGATTTTTGTAATTTTAATTTATAATTAAATTTGTTTTGAGCTTTTACCATTGATTAATTTCTTTTGTATTTGCTCAAACTCATCATCATCTATATCTTTCATCATAGAATTGGATCTTTTTGTGCCCTTCTTATCACCATATTTCAGTTGTATTGATGTAATTAAATTATCTAAACGATTAGATTGCCTTTTTTGAATAATTGCTTGTAAATCGTTCATCAGATTGACTTTTCTATTGTCTTTATCATTAATTGTCTTCTCCAATTTTTCAGCTTCTTTGGCTTCTCGGGCTAATTTTTTCAACATTGATTTTACCTTCGTTTTACGAGATTTTTTATACTTATCCCAAGACTTGATGGTTGATTTATCTAAGCATGAATTGGGATTATTGATTACTTTAGTCTCTATTATTTCAAATACTCTTGATTCTGATAACTCATTGAATTCCAAATGAGGTATAGTTTCAAATAACTTCAAAAAATCCCCATCATAATAAATGAAATTATTAATAATATCTTGCTCTTCTTCTTGACTGTTTTGATATCTGGCTTTATCTTCTTCAATCATATCTATGGTAATCTTTGTATTAATTGATTCGAAATATTCTCGCCAGTTAAATCCTTCACTATCATCAACATCCAAAAGCTCTAGAGATCCAGTATTATCAAATCTTTGTCTCTTCATTGGATCACTCAATATACTGTATGAAAATTGGATTTTGGTGAACTCATCTTGTGGTAATAAAAGTTTGGTTTGTTGTAATTTGTCAGGATGATACTTCAAACTTAGCTTTTTATAAGCTCGTTTGATATCTAATGGTGTAGCACTACTCAGTAACCCTAGCACACTATACGGGTCTATATCAGGAAACGGAATTGCCATATTAACTTTGTTACAGCTATTGGTTTAGATATCATCTAGTAAAATTTGGTGCGGTTACATTTTTATAGGGCAAAGCCTGAAATATACAAAATATCGTAATTGAAACATATAGTTAAAGCACTAGCAAGAGGTGAAATACAGGTTAAGATATACAAAGGAAAATGTAGAAACAATGTAAAAAGCAAGGAATAAAAAAGCAAAGACCAGGTTTGTGAGAATCACCTTTAATCAAATCTTTATGTTGATGATATTACTCTCATTCATATTGTTTTGTTTTATAGTGTTTTACCAGTAACATCTATGTAACCGATTGGTGAATCTCGATTGCATGACCTAAGACCAAGTCGGGAATTAATCAGAAAAGTATGAAAGTAATCAAGGGTATTTGCAAACGTTCATTAGTTCAAATGGTGTTAAGTTATTTTTTTTTTTGGTAAATATATTCTAAGTAATGCTTAAATAATTTTAAGCTTTACCGTTCTCTTTTGCCAATTTCTTCCACTGTTCAATTTCTCTGTAAGCTCTTTCCAATTCTTGTTTTAATTTCTCATTTGAAGCAGAATAATCACTAACAACTTGATCGGATAAAAGTTTTTCCAAAGTCCATTTTTCAATGTTATTATTTTCATTTTCTTTTAAACGTTTAATGTATTCTACCGCTCTTTGTAAAATTTGCGCTTTATTGGTATCCTCAGTTGGTATCAAAGCTGCTAATTCTTTGATACCAACATTGATTGATTCTCTTCTTCTTCTTTCAACTTCTTTGTGGTTTTCTCTTCTTTGTCTATGCCATTCCTCAGAACCATGAGGAGGTTTATTGGAAGAAGATGGTGGTAATGTAGTAGGTTGGAAAGAAGCCGATTGATTTTGTTGTTGCTGCTGTTGTTGCTGTTGTTGAGCTTGTAATTGTTGTTGATGTGAATGTAAGTGTTGCTGAGCTTGTTGTTGTACTTGTTGTTGTCTGTAAGCATTTTGATAACTCATATGCTGTAAATGTGCAGCGGTTTGTTGATTTTGTTGTTGATTTTGTTGTTGTTGCTGTTGTTGTTGCTGTTGATTTTGTTGATGTTGATGTTGTTGGTGTTGCTGCTGCTGTTGTTGTTGTTGATTTTGTTGGAGTTGATGTTGTTGGAGTTGTTGTTGTTGATGATGGTGTTGTTGTTGCTGTTGTTGATGATGTTGTTGCTGGTGATGAGAAAGTTGATCGTTTGAAGAAACGGCAGAAGTAACAGCAGCCACTGCTGCTGCTACTGTCGAATCTTGATCTTGCTGAGCATCTTTAGTTTGATAACTAGATTGTTGACCTAATAATTCGGAATCAATAGCTAATTCTTGATCTTTTTTTGATTCCAATTTTGGTTTCTTAGCATCATTCATTTGCATTTCATCGGAATCACGTTTAACCATCTACTATGTTAGTATATTTATTATATCGGCTGCAAATATTGATATGGTTGCAATAATTTGCAACCATTCAATCACGAGGTTGATGATCACCATTTCTAAATAAATCATACTTTGCAGGTAAATATCCAATTTAAACCCTCCCAATTGACAATGACACGAGCAAATCCAATTGGATGAGTTCGGTCAAACCAACTTCAATCTTTCATTCTCTTCTTACTTACATTTGCTTGTTTCTACTGATGTTTATCAACTACCTGTAAACTATCACGAGGATATCACTCACATGGATTTCACCTGACGATAAAAAAAAAAACAAACCATCAAATGTTGAGTCCGGGTAACTAAAAAAATTGTAGGAACCAGAGACATTTTGAAAAGCAAGAAATAAACGATATATATATGGAGAAGAGAAGTTGTAAGTCAAGGTATTTTGGTAATAGCTTTTTATCGATCAATTGGATTTAATGATTGAACTTGATATTATATAATAATTATCCAAGGTAGTAAGACAAACTCATCACCACTATATTTATCACGACATATGCACGACATTTGAATGTACCCGACATTTATATATGATTGATATTTCATAATATTTGATTGTTATGAACCGACGACATTTTCGACATTTTCGACATTATCATGACAATCAACATTAACGACATTATCAATATTATTGACAATCAACATTAACGACATTATCCATTATGGTGGTGACAAGATAACCAACAAACTTAAACTGAAACCCCCTATATACACTAATTTTTATTTGTATGTACTGATGTTACTTGCTTTCTTGCTTCTTGTTGATCATTAATTTCTATGGTTGAAAATTTTAGTGCCACTTTGAACGGTTGCAATTCTTACGCCGCATAGAATCTACTTTAGTTCCTAGCAATGCCGATTATTGTATTAACTGGCATTATATACCATAGCTCTATGCAATATGAGTTCATTCTTTGTTCAAGTCGACCGGGCAAGATTTGGATTAACTGATGATGACCCGGTGGTATGTGATCCATATCCAAGTTTCAATGAATGAATGAATAAATTATTAAACACACCATATGAAAAGCTCATAACCAAGACCGACTAGTTTTTGATTTTTGGTTTTTTTTGTGATATTTCCGTTTATCAGACAATGTTTTCAAACCATCATATAAACTGTTTTTGATTTTTTACAATTAAATATTCAATGTCATAATGTCATAAACTACATGTAATTTTATTAGAAAAAATGTTTACCATTAATTTCAAAACGTAATAAACTATTTCTATTTACACAGACAGCAAACGTAGGTAATTGCGTCGTCCCTTCATATAGACTTTTATTAATATTGAGGTTTTTTTTTTTCTTTTTGGTAGTGTCACTTCATGTGTAGTCATTAGGATTCTTTGAATAGGAAGAACTTTTTCTTTTGTTAGATGTGACTTACAACAAACATCAATTACTAGATAGATAATCCGTGTCAATTGTATTTCACGATTTTATCCGGTGGTACAATAATAGGGTGTTGCAGTGCATGCACAGTCTGTAAGTGTAATCTAATTTTAGGTACCACAGCATGATCCAAAAACCTAATTATAAGGTGATTTATTTTATTATTTGCGCATTTATTAATATGATGTTCACAGTTGTTCACATCGGATTGAGTGATAAAAAACATCCTACATCATTGCTATTAGTTATTAGTTGCAATTAAAACTAATAAATCTAATAAAAAATAGCAATAATATCAAAAAAAATTTTTCATCTTCATCATCATAATCATTATCAACAAATACCTATAATTCTCAGTAATCATTATATTAATAGGAGTCGTAGATTTAGGTGTGTAGTTAATTAGTTTGTATTTCGTTATAACACGGAGCAGATAAGAATTATCGAATGTTAACTAAAAAAATATCTACAATATTTTTAAAGCAACTACGGACCACAATGGATTCTAGTTTGGTGAAACATGTTGATGTGTGGCTAGGTTACAACGAGTTAGTGCTAGTTTTAACAGCAATTACCCTTAAAGCCGGGTCCATACTCACACCTAGTTCCAACCAAACCATCTGCAGGATGGCATATACCAGAATATTTCACCTAATAAATAATCCCCTGAAAATATGGTGTTCCTTTTCCTTCATTTACTATAAATAGGGACAAATCTTTAATCAATTCAACTAGTAATTATTATTACTATATTATTATTATTATTATTTTTATTGTTCAAATTATATTATCATAGTTTTTTCTTATTATTATAATTAGGTTCATAAATTGCAAACCATGTCAGAAATTACTTTAGGTAGATACCTTTTCGAAAGATTACATCAATTACAAGTCGATACTATTTTTGGACTTCCAGGTGATTTCAATTTAAGATTATTGGATTTTATCTCTGAAGTTCCATCTATGAAATGGGTAGGAAATGCTAATGAATTGAATGCCGCTTATGCTGCTGATGGTTATTCTCGAGTTAAACGATTGGGATGTTTGGTGACAACTTTTGGTGTCGGAGAATTATCGGCATTGAACGGAGTTGCTGGTGCTTACGCTGAACATGTGGGATTAGTTCACGTTGTTGGTGTACCATCGATTGCAAGTCAAGCTAAACAATTATTATTACATCACACTTTAGGTAATGGTGATTTCACCGTATTCCATCGGATGTCAAATAACATTTCCCATACTTCAGCATTCATTTCTGATATAAATTCTGCCCCTCATGAAATTGATCGATGCATTCGAGATGCCTATATTCATCAAAGACCAGTGTATATAGGTTTACCTGCAAATTTGGTTGATGCTACTGTTCCTTCAAATCTTTTGGAAACTCCAATTGACCTTTCTTTAAAACCTAATGATCCTGAAGCCCAAGAAGAAGTAGTTCAATCTATTTTGACTTTAATCAAACAATCCTCAAATCCAATTATCTTAGTTGATGCTTGTGCTGGAAGACATGATTGTAAACAAGAAGTGGCTCAAATTATTGATAAAACTCAATTCCCTGTTTTCACAACTCCAATGGGTAAATCAACCGTTGATGAAAATCATCCTCGTTTTGGTGGTGTTTACGTAGGTTCATTATCTCATCCTGATGTGAAAAAAGCGGTTGAAAATGCCGATTTAGTTTTATCTATTGGTGCATTATTATCGGATTTTAACTCTGGTTCCTTTAGTTATCATTATAATACCAAAAACTTGGTTGAATTTCATTCAGATTATACTAAAATTAGACAAGCTACTTTCCCAGGTGTACAAATGAAAGAATGTTTAAATGTATTGATTAAAGAAATACAATCAGCCATCACTAATTATACCCCGGGCCCAGTACCTAAAATTGAACAATCAACTGAAAAGCAAGCCCCAGGTACTATATTATCACAAGAATATTTATGGAACAAAGTTTCAGACTGGTTCCAAGAAGGTGATATTATCATCTCTGAAACTGGTACTTCAGCTTTTGGTATTGTTCAATCTAAATTTCCCAGTAATACCATTGGTATTTCCCAAGTTTTATGGGGTTCTATTGGGTATGCTGTAGGTTCTTTTGTTGGTGCTGCTATGGCAAGTTTAGAGATCAACCCATTAAGAAGAGTTATTTTATTCGTTGGTGATGGATCATTACAGTTAACTGTTCAAGAAATTTCTACAATTTGTAAATGGAATTGTAATAACACCTATATTTATGTCTTGAATAATGATGGTTATACTATCGAAAGATTAATTCATGGAGAAAATGCTGATTATAATGATATCCAACCTTGGAATAACTTACAATTATTACCATTGTTTAACGCTAAGAAATACGAAACCGTAAGAGTGAAAACCGTTGGTGAATTAGATGATTTGTTTTCAAATAAGGAGTTTGCTAAACCAGATAAAATTAGAATGGTTGAAGTCATGTTACCTAGAATGGATGCACCACAAAGCTTGGTGGCTCAAGCCAAATTATCCGAATCAATTAATAGTGGTATAAGAGAAGAATAACTGCGTTATTAACGATTTTGTGCGTTTATTTAAGCAGATAGAGCAAGTTGATTTAATTTTAAAATTTTATTTGATAAAAAAAACCCAATTATTTAAAAAATACGTATTTACATATATATAGAACTGAAATGAATGATTTCATGCAACTAATGGTAAAATTAGTAATTTGATCGACCTATTCTAATTCAAATTGATGATCCCAAGAAATGATATCTCTGGTTATTCGTTCCTATAGAAATCAATCAAATTGGAGTATCTTTCCACACTTTTTTCAAAAGTAAGATAATCAGTATGCAATTTATACATAAATGGTTCGTACTTCATTGGCGCAAAATCTGGTGCAGAGTCTATTAACTTGCTAGTAGGTTTGGAATATACTAATCTCATTATTTCCTCCTCGTGGAATTGTGTAAACTCATATGTAGTGAAAAAACTGATAAAAATGTCATCTTTATTCAAGAAATCAAGTATATCATCAGGTGTAAGATCGAAGATTGTGTCCAAATCTTTCTCACCAATTCCAGAGTTTATCTTCCTAAAAGCTCGAGTTTCTTCTTCGTTAATTTTATATTTTAAATTGAATTTTTCCTCCTCATCTTCAGCTTCCTTGTACATCTCAGAAAACTTGCTGACTTCATTCCATTTATCTCTATCTTGCAAAAATAAATAAATGTCATCATGAGGAATCCATAATCTTAATTGTGGAATAAAGACATGATTCTTGAATATTTTTGTTTTCAATCCATGACTGTATTCTGTAGTCAAGATCTCAGTAAACTTCTTTGGAATATATCCAACCTCACCTTCAACAATCGTTTTGATTAATGGAGATAATTCACTATGAAGGTAAAAATGATTATTACGACAATTGTAAGCTTTTAAATGCAAATTTGTATTTGTTCTATTATGCTCCTTCTCAATCCAACCTTTAGGCAAATATTTTTCTTTATAACTGTTTGGTGCTCCTGTATTGGAAACAGCTAAACCAGTAATGTCAATATACAAACCTGTATCCACGTCAATAAATCGAGCATCAATGTTGTTTAGACCATTGCCTTTCTCTCTTAAAGTGATGAATGTTCCGCAATCAACAAAATAACGACCATAACCGTCTTCTGCATCTTCTACAACTAAAGTTTGATTAAAATTCATAGCCAACTTGTGTAAATCCATAATCGGTACCTGTACATCAATATCTTCGTCCCAGGGAAAGGCCATCCCATTCCAATACCAGGATAACAACGAACCATGTGCAACCCAAGTATTGATACCCTGTTTTCTACAGAATGACAACCATGTACGAACTAACCTATGAAGTACTAAAGTTTGCTCATAAGCACCATACTGTATACCATTCGTAAACCTCCAATCATAATGATCTCCTAAAGTTGAACCAATAATTCTTGATTCATGAAAATATTTGGTGACAGACTTATTTTGAACTGCAAACTGACTTGCTTTTAAGGATTTATAATAATTTAATTCCATTTGCGTCAATGGATCTTCATTCCAAATTCTTGACTCAAAATCATTAGTTATATTTACATGGTTGAAAATGAAGGACTCTGGTGGTAGTTTAACTTCAAAATCAGAAATCAAATTTTCATTTTTAGGTTTATGAGACTTTTGAAGTTTCTGGAATTGTTTGCCAACATCAATTTTATCAGATCCAGTAGTTTTTATATAATCCTCAACAATACCGTTATCTAATAATTTCGATCTCGCTGAAGTACCAACTCTGTAGCTTCCTTCTTTGGTAAGAAAAAGAACTTGTTCTGGAGATGGTGCAGCAAAATATAGGTAACTTGTACCAATCAATATAGACCTGTCTTCAGTTGTTTTACCAGGAGCCTGGAAAACATTGAAACCGGGTCTAACTTTATTACCGTCTTGAAAATCGTGGGGAACTTCTGAATTATTTAAACAAAACTGATTTACTGGTAAAGCTTCATTTTTACGATTCGACTTTTGACGCTTAAAAATTTCAGGATCATCAATTATCTCACGCTTTCCATTCTGATTTTCTAACTCATTCTTTTCTTTGTTTTCTTCTTTCTTCTCTTCATTCTTCTTCTCTTCTACTTTTTCCGCTTCAATCTTGTTTTCCTCATTTATCTTTTTTGGATTGTTCTTTTCTTTGATTGGATATTGGTTTTCCAATTCTTGCTTTGATTTTGAATTTGCAACATTCAAAGCTTCTATTGATTCTATTATATTTGCTAACTTTTCAGGATTATTTTTATTTTCAATTAACTCAGTTTGTAGAGAAGAGAGTTTTTCTTCAAATTCCAATTTGAGATTTTCTTGCAACTCTTCCTTCATTTGTTTTCTCAAAGCTTGTTCATGTAAGTGTTGCTTTTGTTTCAAGGCTTCTTCTACTTTCTTTTTATTTTCCTCCTCTTCATGAGCTTTTTTGCGCTCTTTTTCCAATCGTTCATCTTCCAACTTTTTCAATACTTTATTCTTTTCTTCTTCTTTCCGGTCCTCCTCGTCAAGTAAAACATTTTCATTAGGGATTGAATTTAAAAATGAGCAATCTAATTGTTGATGTTCTGGAGCTAATAAATGACGATTTAAAATGGACATATCTTTCCAATCATACCAATGAAAAGGAATTGTGACATTAGAAGACTTTTTGAATTGTTGTTCAAGATAATAAAAATACATTCCCAAAGTAAATCTTGGATCGAAAGGTTGAATAGGAGGTTTATCGATAGGAGTTTTCGATTTTGATGATTTTTTGAAATATGACGGAATTTTTAAACTTGATTGATAAAGTTTATTATCGATTAACCAGTATTTATCGTCAAGGTCATTAACAATTTTTTTATAATATAAATTTTTCACTCTTTTGTTGACGTAAACTTCGGGATCAACGTAAACTTGTAACGATTTTGACGGGGAGTTCATTAATTGTTGTCTATCTTGTAAGTTTCTTGTCAATACATCAAAATATGAAGTTGAAGTTCCAACAATTGTTGATTTTGTTGATAGTAAATACAACGAGAACCCCGTGACAAACGATAGTATTAACAAAAACAATCGTGAATGCTTTTTTTTAATTGAAAAGAACATTTTCAAAAAACACACCAAATACCAATGCAGAATCCCAAATGAAAAATATAAAAAATGAAAATTACCAGTCTATAACTACTGTTCTGATGGCAATAACAATGAGTATATGATGAATATTATTAATGATGATAGGAAGAAGATGATAATAATTAAATTGTATGACGAATAGTACTATCCTATGATGAAAATGATGCTATTATGAATGATACTATTATGAATTATCGAGTTGTTTTTAAATTGATGAATGAATAGTATATGAATGATACTATTATGAATGATACTATATGAATGAATAGTATATGAATGATACTATTATGAATGATACTATATGAATGAATAGTATATGAATGAATAGTATATGAATGAATAGTATATGAATGAATAGATTAGTTGTTTGTTGATTTATTATATAATTGTTTGTTGAATTATTAATGAATAGTTGTTTGTTGATATAGTTTTTTTTGTTGATTGATGAATAATGACAGTATTTTGTTGATGCGTGGAATTAATGTATGTTTGTAGATGAGCCGATTAATCTAATGTTGATTAAAAATTTTATCCACTTTTGATAAGACCTCAAGATTAGACCAAAAATTTTAACTAGAATATTAACTAATTTAAATTGGGTTTTTAAAGGTTGATAGTGATAAAGAAAAAATTCCCACTAGAAAACAATACAAAAACAATACAAAACAAAAGAAAACCTAAGAAACAAATACTTATCCTAAGCAGTCGATTAATAAAACCCACCTTAGGAAGGTGCTCTTGTGACCAATAAAATAATACGAATAATGTGCCAAAATTTAAATTATGCACCATTACGACATTATTAGATTCTATACATTAATAAGAAAAAAACCCCCCTCTAAAAAAAAAAAGAATAAGAAAAAAAATATAATTAACCGACAAGTATTGTTGCTATTTATTGCAGTTACTTGGTGGGTGAATTAAATAATTGATTGATTAATTGATTGATTAATTAATTGATTAGTTGATTAATTGATTAGTTGATTAATTGATTGATTAATTGATTGATTAGATGATTAATTGTTTGATTAATTAATTAATTGATTGATTGTTTTTGATTTACATTGTAAGGGTCTGTGTAATTCAACAAAATTGTTTTTGATGACTGAAGGCTATAATGTCTATCAAACAGATTTGCAGTTACGAGAGTAATTTTCTATATTGATCCGAGGATCGGTTTAATATTTACTTACAACAAAACTAAATCGTTTAGTAGTGTGCGTATGATTCTTGATACAATCAATAATCAGCAGCCAAGGCTTGCAACCAGGTTTAATTAGCACTGCCAACAACTACAAGATATATCATCCTACAAAGGCTTAGTACAGAAAAACTCTATTGGTAATACTATCAACGATTGATAAATAAATCCCCATAGATTATTATAGTTTAAAATTTTATATAGTAGATGATAATCAGATAATATAGATAGTTTAAAATGCAATTAAAATAAATTCATTTACACGACCTCATAAATATAAATCTATATACATATACGTGAGCATGCAAATTTATAAATGTAAAATAGAAGAATGAATAAATAAATAAATAAATAGGTGAATATAAATCTGAATTGAATGTTAATAAAAAGTAAACACATATATAAAGTGATTGTAAATACAAACTGAATATAATTATAATGTGATTGTAAATAACTTTTGAAGTTGGGAGTCAAAACAACTTTTGTAATTTGCGTTTTTGCAACTTATGTGTAAATTGCTATAAATAACCTTAGGTTAACTTCTTGGCATAATCCCGCCAAGAAATATTTACAGGAAAAAAAAATAAAAAATAGAAAAAAAACTTATGGGATGGGTTAGCGTTTTCTGTCATAAACTTTATTTAATTTTTTAAATTGTTTTAGTTTTATTGTTTATTTGAGATGTAGTAGATGTATTAATACGGTTACAAGTTGAAATTAGTTTTTTGCTGTATTTATTGTATAATCATTTACATTTTCCCTCGAGTTGCAAAAAGTCATACAATCCCAAATTTGGAGTTATGCAACTAATGGTTTGTCACCCATCATGCAGTAATTATTTGGGTTCTAGATACAAAAATTCTTAGCAAGTGGGGGAATTTTCAAAACAGTAACCTGGTGGTAATAATGAGCCATCATTACACCTATAGATTATACTGCTGGTTATACTATTTGCTGGTGATAATGATTTTGCATTGTTTAAATTCCATTTACATGATTTTATAAATCATTATCAGACCCCTTTTGTTGAAAAAAAAATGAGGAAATCCTGATTTTCTTGATCTGATGGTCATCAGTTGTTTTATTTTACTTTAAAATTTTTTTTTTGTTTGTTTCTTGGAAATTTTTTTGAGTTAGTAAAAGTATCATCTTGTTGAGAATTTTTATCATAAAAAATGCTGGGTACGGAGTTTCTCACTACACCGTCAATGTAGTTTTGTAATTTATTTTAGAAAATCGATTTTTGTTATCTTCACCATGATTAAGATGTCCTATGTTAAAATATACATACAAACTTTTTTAGCCAAGATCTATCCGATGGGTCTTGCTTTTGAATTCTTGTGAGACACAAAATCTAGATCATACGTTTGTATTTATCATGGTAAGTGCTTGAATATCAGTCCATTCATTTATTTGCCTGTTTTTCTTGTTATACTATTATTGTCAGCTAGTTATTAATTTCTCCTGTATAACTAAATCAACACAATAAAATATTGGTAACGTTACATTATATCTCTGTTTGTGTTATTTTTGTAGATGAAATTTTTTCAATATTAGTCATTGATTACGTCACAATGGTTTTCAATAATGTCGTTTTTTATGACAATAATTTAAACAAGACATTCTGAAATATCTACCTTCTCTCAAAATATAAAAGGGATAAAAAATTTACATTCTTTAGCGCCAATAAAGAATCAAAAAACTCTAACGTCTTATAATCTCTGCTGATTCCTTTAAGGGATTGCTATCTCGTGTATGTACGTATTACCAAACTACCGTCTACATTTTAAATAAATTACTTTATGATTCAATAGCATTTTTTTAATGCTAGAACTGTATCATCATCATTTAGCAAGTAGTCCAAAAACATTTATTCTACAATTAATCATCAAGGTTTAGATTAATTATATTTCCTAGTAACTGTTTTATACTTTAAATGTTTGGTGTGAAACATTTTCTCAATGTATAATTTGATTCACTACAAAAAAGATTGTTGTAATTATAATACTTGACCTCAATTTGAATCTTTTGCCTAATTTCTCTTGATCCAATGGACATTACCGGTAATCGCCAATTAAACCAAATCACATTGGTCATATAGATAAGCTCCATCTACAACTATAACTAATGAAATCAAAGATTTGTAATTATTATTAATCATCAAAGATATCGGTATTTTCCGAAGTTTTTCATCAGACTTAAACAAAACAGTGCAAATTGATTCTACTTAGACTTGGCAAGCCGACGGCAAAATGATAACTAAATATCAACAATAAGTGAATAAGCCATTTTAAAGTTCTTGTTGATTACGCTCACTAAACCGATGAATACATAGGTTCTATAGTTTAACTGACAGGATTAATTTTGCAAATTAAAGTTCACAGGTAACGGCCCGGATTATATAATCCACATGATCATGTGATAAGAAAATACATCAAAGTTAATTTGATTTAATCTAAATTTCAACAGAGTTGAAAATTTACTTGTACTATGTTGAAATTATTTCGATAAAAATCATAAATTATTCAAGATTTATTATAATCTATCATTATACTTACTGTATCTAATACTTCTTGTTAAAATGTGTCATAAATTTTGTTAGATTTTCGGGATTCTCCAGAAATTGCATCCTGAAGATATGTGCGCCGCCGCACGCCTTATCATTGATATTGATTGTTATCAGACCCATTAAAATTAATTAGGCTTATCAGAAAAAATATCGGAAATACCCTAAATTAAAATACATATATATGGAGCTATAATTTGGAATCTAAAATTTTTATTACCCACTACACCTATTAGATATAGTTAGTCTTTTTTCAAACACACTAGATATCATAATGGAGAAGGTGAAAAGTACTGGTAAACGGTTTTTCAAAAAATGGACCACAAGAGAAGGCTTATTGGGAGACTACGATTATGCATATCTTTTTATACCACAAATACCATTTATGTCTAAAGAACCAAAAACTCAACCATTCTTTGGCTTAAATAGTGAGATGCCTATAATATTAGGGGCCATCTTAGGATTTCAACATGCTTTAGCGATGCTTGCTGGTATTGTTACCCCACCAATTATTATATCATCTACGGCTAAACTTACCCCAGAAGTGCAATCTTACTTAGTTAGTGCTTCATTGATTGTATCAGGTATATTATCAATTATTCAAATCACCAGATTTAATTTATTCAACACCCGTTATTTTATTGGTACTGGGTTATTAACGGTGGTTGGTACATCCTTTGCTACCATTACTATTGTCACCAGTGCAATCCCAGCTATGTATGCTAATGGTGAATGTCCAGTTGCAGCTAATGGAACATTTTTGCCCTGTCCAGATGGTTATGGTAAAATCTTGGCCTCCGGTATTGTTTGTTCATTGTTAGAAATCTTGTTATCTTTTACACCTCCCAAAATATTACAAAAAATTTTTCCACCTATTGTTACAGGTCCAGTGGTATTATTAATTGGTGCTAAATTAGTTAGTTCTGGATTTACTGATTGGGTTGGTGGTTCTGCTTGTAAAGGAGCCATGTGTACTATTGGTAGCCATGTTAAACCTTGGGGATCAGCTGAATTCATTGGTTTAGGATTTTTAGTTTATGTTACCATTATTTTATCAGAAAGATTTGGTTCACCAATAATGAAATCTTGTGCTGTTATTGTTGGTTTATTAGTTGGATGCATAGTAGCTGCTGCTACTGGTTACTTTTCAAGTGCTAATATTAAAGCTGCTAAAGCAGTTACATTCTTGTGGGTTCATACTTTCAAATTACAAGTATATGGACCAGTGATTTTACCATTTCTAGCGGTATATATCGTTTTAATGATGGAAGCTATTGGTGATATTACCGCCACATGTGATGTGTCTAGATTAGAAGTTGAAGGTGAATTGTATGAATCAAGAATTCAAGGTGGGGTATTAGCAGATGGATTTAATGGTATGTTAGCTGGTTTAGGTACCGTTACTCCAATGTCTACTTTTGCTCAAAATAATGGGGTTATTTCAATTACCAAATGTGCCAATAGAAAAGTTGGTTATTGGTGTGCTTTCTTTTTAATCGTTATGGGTGTGTTTTCAAAATTTGCTGGTGCAATTATCTCAATTCCTAAACCTGTCTTAGGTGGGGTTACTTCATTCTTGTTCCTGGCGGTTGTTGTTTCTGGTTTAAAAATTATTTCAACTACTGAACTTACCAGAAGAGATAGATTCCTTCTTACTGCATCTCTTGTACCAGGTTTAGGTGCTATTTTAGTTCCAACTTGGTTTAACCAAGTTTTCACTTATAAGGGAGGAAACACATCTTTAAAATCATTCTTTACTGCTATTGTGTTAGTAATGCAAACCGGTTTCGCTGTTACTGGTATTTTGGGGGTTATTCTTAATCTTGTATTACCTGAAGCTTCGGATGAAATTGAAGAAATAAATGAAGTCATTTTAGAAACCGTTGGTTCAGCTGATCAACATGCGCATGATGTATATGCCCAAAAAGAAGCTATGCGCTTAGAGACTTTAAAATCAAACGATAATTTGAAACAAGATTCTGGTAGTTCTACAGAAATGGAAACAAAAAAATAACTTATCCTATTTAGAACTTGATTGTATATTTTTAATAATTAATTTTGAATTTAAATTCTATGTAAACTAATACTTTTGGAAATATCCAATCAAGTATACTTCAATTTTTATCAGGGCTTAACAAAATTTTTAAACCGCGGTTGTAATTACTAAATCTGATTTTGACATAAATATTTCAAGTTCTTCACTATTTTCAGGTTAGTAGAAAATTATGGGATTAATATCGGTCAATTCATTTCCTACGAATAACACTCGTAAAGTGAAACCGTTACCGATAACTATCATATTGAAACTTATTCTGGTTTTGAAACGATCAGTATTTAATCGAAAGTTTTATGCCGAGATCAATGATAAGGTATTGACAAATACTGCAACTGTCGATGCAAATTTGTACTTCATTTGTTATTTCACATTACTTTTATCCAGTATATTGAATAATAAACCTCAAATCAAACTTTTTTTACTGAAACAAAAGTTTAAGTTATTGCAAGTGATTCGTAAACTTACATTGGTTACAGTGAACAAAGATTTGGCTGAATCATCTAATAAGTATGTCAAGCAAACTTTTACCAGCTCAAATAATCCCGACAACGAGATTGTTTCCACCAAGGAGCCAGTTTCTAATCTTGCAATTCATTTAAAAGCTATTTCTTCATATATTGCTGATATCAGAATATTTAATCGTTTGACCGATTCTATTAAGTATATGCCGTGGGCTATTGATGAATTTAAAGCGTGGATGGATCCAAGTAATCCTGTGGCAAAATTCGATCGTTTCATCAACTTTTTACAAGCAGTTAATTGTATAGTATTAGAGTTGCTAGAAAATGCTGGTTGGTTGACTGATCACAATTGGGTTGGTACTAATGATAATAATTGGTGGTGTATTGAAACTTATATTTGGTGTTCTCGAGTCTGGGGTGCATATTTAATCATCGAAATCATTGAGTTGATTAGACGAACTCCTTTATCAAAAATGAATAGCAATTGGAGAATTCAATTGTTTAAACAAGTAATTCAAGTCCCATTGGTTGTTCATTGGTCATTGTACGAGGGATGCTTAACCCCATTTTGGGTAGGTGTTTGTGGTAGTGGTGCTTCTTGGTGGGGCTTTAAGAATTTATGGAGCACATTAGACTTTTAGGATTTACCAAAAATCATTTTACTTCTAATTTACCTATTTTCTTCTTTTACTTTACTTACTTCTTTACTGCTAAATTTAATATTTCATTTATTTTTGCATAGATTATTAGATCATTATAGAACCCTATACCTCAACTGTAGCCTTTGTTTCGACTCTTTCCAATTGCCTGGATCTATCAAAATATAAGTTAGGATGATTGATATGCATTCCCTCTTCATTTTTTGATCCATTTAATTGCTTCTTGTGAGTTAATTCAAATACTCTGGTACATGCTACTGTATAATCCCGTTTGGAAACATCATCTATTACTCCATTGATTTCGTGTTGATCATTTATACCCATTTGTTGCAAATTATTTACCAAACTTTCTGGGTCTAAATCTCGATATGGACATCCATGAGATTCTGTTTTGCCAGGTCTAGGTTTAGATAAAATTGTGGCACAGTCCCAAGGTTTATAATTAATTCGGGCCCCTTCAAGTCCGTATTGATGACGAATATTATATTTATACTCTTTGTTAAACTTTTCCATCGAAATAGAACCATTTCTAGTGAATTCTTGGGCCCAAAATTTTAAAGCCTCATCCACACTAAGACCGATACCTTTAAGAAAAAGCCCTAATTGTTGTCGACCTTGATATTTCAAATGACAATTATTATGCAAATCACGTTGTAATCTGGATGCACATAAAGGATAATGTTTGTTGATAGTAGACTTGGTTATAGATTGGGCATTGATATCGGAAATTAATGATGGATCAGCTCCGTAATCAGCAGTATCATATTGAATGTTTGAAAAGTTATGAGATAAGTTAGCAATTAAAGGCAATAAACGATCATCTTCATCTAATCTAGGTAAAGTTTGAAAAGTTCGGATTAACGATTTCATTAAACCATCTTGAAATTCAACGGATAATAAACTCAATTGTAAAGTGGTGGGCACATAAGCAAAACCTTCACGGATCAATACTGATCTTGAACTAACTAAGTTAGATACCTTTTCAAATGGTAATTTTATAAAATTTTCTTTCATACGTATATGTTGTTTCAATTGATCATTATTAATTGTCAAGTCGGAGTTTCCACTCTCAATTATTAAATGATTTTTAATGATAGCTCCAGTAGCAGAATATAATTGCTCAAATAAATCGGATTTTTCTTGTTGACTGATATAGTTCCAAGGTAACTTATCTCGACAATTTTCAATAAATTCTTGTTGTTCCAAAGGTTGCAATAAGTTATACCTTACTTTGAACAAAATAGTTTCATTCTTGATAAACTTCCTTCTCAATTCATCAGTTCTACAAAACACCAATCTCAATATATAATGAGAATAATGATCTTTACGACGTTCTTCATACATTGTCCCCGGATTATTGGTCAAAGGAAGATACTTCAATAACATTGGTTTGATCGTCGCTTCAATATCCTTAGTCAGTTTCTGTCTTGCAACACATGACTCGATTTCAATCAATATTCTTAATCTATCAATAGCCCAACCTTCAAATTCTTCAAGCGTGATTTCTGATGTTGGTGGGATGTCATAAAATGAAAGCCGGCTCCCATACAACTTACCGTTTGCACTTGATTGATAAATACCACCTTCAAAGTTCTTTCTCCCAGCTGTAGCTCTCTTGACCTGTCTGAACATCCAACTTACCTTCCTTTCTATCTAATCTGAAATCACACTAACCTCATTCATTTTGCAACCAAAATAAAAAAAAAAAAACGCGTTCATCCATGTCAAATGGTAGCGTGCCCAAATTGGGCAAACTTGACTGTCTGCAGGACTTCAATTTTACAACAATTGAAAAAAATCAAGATTGACAAGGTTAACCACTGATAACTATCAACACACTAGTAACTGAATCGAGATAAATCCATTTCAATTGATCATGTCTGATGTTCATATTGACAACAAGGTATTTACCAAGCGATTATCGGTGATTCAAAGTAATTTGAAAGAAGAAAATCACCAACAAATATTGATTTTGGTGGGAGCTCGAGATGATGAGAATACTTATAAGAAGTCGACGGTTTTGCAAACGTGGCTATTGGGATATGAATTTGTTCATACCGCAATTTATATTACTCAAACCAAGTGTGTGTTTATAACTTCAGAGGGGAAAGCAAAATACCTTAAAGATTTAGAAGGTTGTGAAATTTGGGAAAGGAATAAGGATAAAGAGCATAATAAGTCTCAATTTATCAAATTGATTGATGAAATCAAAAAACATGATCTGACATATGGATGTGTTTTGAAAGATCAATATCATGGTAAATTTATTGATGAATGGAAAGAAGTTTCAAAAGATGAAGATTTAAAAACTTTTGATATTTCATTATTATTATCGAAATGTACAGAAGTTAAAGATTCTGAAGAATTCAATAATACAAAAATTGCAGCAAAATCATCGATTGTTATGATGGAAACTTTTACTGATGAAATGATGACTATTGTCGATGAAGAAAAAAGAATTACTAATGTCAAACTTAGTGATTCTATCGAAGAAAAAATTGAAATTAATAATTTTTTTTCAAAATCAGTTGCTGGTAAAAAAATTTTATCCCCAATTAAAGAATTTGATCCCGATTTAGTTGAATGGTGTTATTCTCCAATCATTCAAAGTGGTGGTGAATATGATTTGAAACCGAGTGCTGTATCTTCTGAAAGTCAGTTTGTTGGTGATGGTGTTATTATTGCCTCTCTTGGTTTACGATTCAAGTCCTATTGTTCAAATTTAGCTAGAACTTTCATGATAGATCCAACTCCCGAAATTGAAGCTAATTATGACTTTTTGTTGAAATTACAAGATTACATTAGTAAAAATCTATTAAAGGACGGAACAATCGCCAAGGATGTTTATCAAGGTTCAATTGATTATATAAAGAAGGAAAAGCCAGAATTGGTCGATTCATTTACTAAAAATTGTGGTTGGTTGATTGGTATTGAGTTTAGAGATTCAACCTTTATTTTAAACACTAAAAATGAGAGAAAACTACAAACTGGTCAGATAATATCTTTAACAATTGGTTTCAACAACTTAGTCAATTCTAAAGCTAAGAGTAATAAGTTGAAGAACTATTCTTTATTGTTAACTGATACTTTTAAAGTAGCAGAACAAGAACCTGTTCTTTTGACTACATTTCCAAAGAACAAATCTGAGGTTACATTCTACTTCAATGATGATGATCCTAAGAAAGTGAAACCAGAGAAAATTGATATTAAGAAGCCAGATCCTAATTCTAAAATATTAAAAAGTAAATTAAGAAATGATACTAGTGGTGGGGATGATACCAATGCCGAAAAACTTCGTCAACAAATCCAATCTCAATTGCATGAAAAGAGAATTCAAGAAGGTTTGGCAAGGTTTTCTAAGGCTGATGCTACTGATAACTCTGATTTCAAGCCAGTTTTCAAAAAGTATGAATCTTATGTACGTGAATCACAAATACCTAATAGTGTAAGAGATTTAAAGATTCATGTTGACTACAAAAATCAAACTATTATCTTGCCGATTTGTGGTAGACCAGTACCTTTCCACATTAATTCGTTTAAAAGTGGGTCCCAAAATGAAGAAGGGGATTTCACAAACTTAAGATTGAATTTCAATTCTCCAGGTGCTGGTGGTAATGTTTCTAAAAGAACAGAATTACCTTATGAAGATAATCCTGATAATTCCTTTGTGAGATCGATTACATTCAGAAGCAGGGATCGTCAAAGAATGGTAGATGTTTATAAGGCTATTCTTGATTTAAAGAAAGATTCTGTGAAACGTGAACAGGAAAAGAAACAATTAGCTGATGTTGTTTCACAGGGTAATTTGATAGAGTTGAAAGGATCGAGAATGAAAAGACTTGAGCAAGTATATGTTAGGCCAACACCAGATACAAAAAAGATTGGTGGAGTATTGCAAATTCATGAAAATGGTTTAAGATATCAATCATCATTCAAAAATGATCAAAAAGTTGATGTACTATTCTCAAATATCAAGCATTTGTTTTTTCAACCATGCAAAGAAGAATTAATAGTTATAATTCATTGTCATTTGAAGGATCCAATCATGATCGGTAAAAAGAAAACATTTGACGTTCAGTTTTACCGAGAAGCAAGTGATATGGCCTTTGATGAGACTGGTGGTAGAAAAAGAAGATATAGATATGGTGATGAAGATGAATTACAACAGGAACAAGAAGAAAGAAAAAGAAAGGCTTTGTTGGACAAAGAATTCAAGTCTTTTGCCGAACTTATCGCAGATTCATCCAATGGTTTGGTTGATTTGGATATTCCATTCCGAGAATTAGGATTCCAAGGGGTCCCATTCAGATCTGCAGTTTTATGTATGCCAACTCGTGATTGTTTGATCCAACTAATTGATCCTCCTTATTTGGTCGTCACTTTAGAAGAAATAGAAATTGCTCATCTTGAAAGAGTTCAATTTGGATTGAAAAATTTCGATTTGGTATTTGTTTTTAAAGATTTAGCTAAACCAGTGGTTCATATAAATACTATTCCAATGGAGTTATTGGAAGATGTTAAAAGTTGGTTAACCAATGTTGATATTCCACTCTCAGAAGGTCAAATGAATTTGAATTGGGTGACCATTATGAAGACAGTTTTAGCCGACCCTTATCAATTTTACTTAGATGGTGGTTGGAGCTTCTTAACTGGAGATGATGACGAGGAAAATGAAGATGAGGATGATGAGGAATCCGAATTTGAAGCCAGTGATGAAGATCCAAGTGATGAGGAGGATGTTAGTGATGCTGCCAGTGAAGATGATTTTTCTTCAGGTTCAGGTAGTGACAGCGAAATGAGCGAAGAGGAAGAAGATGGAGAAGACTGGGATGAACTAGAAAGGAAAGCTGCGCGTGAAGATAAACGTCGTGGCAGAGAGGAATAGATAATGTAGTATAAAAATGGTAATGAGATTAGCTATTATTCGATATCGAAAGACTTAAGTATTGAAAACAAAAATTAAATTTCTCGATTGATTTCGATTAATGTAGTATTTATACATGTTTTTTAATATGTACTGCTATTGAGTTCATGAGCATGTAGTCTGGAACAGGGTCGTAATCTTTTCCTGTTATTTTATTGTGAATAAACTTCTTCTTTCAACTGAAACACTCTTTATTAAAAATTTCCATAACTCGTATCGTAGAAAATAAGTATTTATGATGTCTAGTTACTGATCTTTAATTCATGGCTGCGTGCTTGACGACAATGTTTGTTGAGTGATAGGTGATAAGAAAATGAGCAGATAAATTGTATATCATTGATATGCATCATAATGGACTCATAATCTCATCATACAACATTTTTTTCAATTCTTCTATTGATAATTCATTTTTTTTTTTGTCAAAATCAAAAAAATCTTCGGGAATCTTTTCACTGACAGGTTCGTCATTTGGATCATGATATAATTGTAGGTATGGATGTTTTAAAGCATCATCGACAGTTATTCTTTTGGAGGGGTTGAATATTAACAAGTTTTCTAGTAAATCAATTGCTAAAGGATTTAGATCAGGAACATTGGAGAATAATTGAGTAAATGGGACCTTTTTGCAAAAAGGTAATGTTCTGATATATTCTCGGGCACGTTTTGATTTTATGTTGTAATAATCTTCCATATTTGGGGTACCTAATTTCTCTAGTATTAACCATAATTGGTTATGATAATCTCTTCCAGGGAAAAAAGGTTTACCCGATAACATTTCTGCCAATATACAGCCAACGGACCAAACATCAATGGCTGTGGTATACTCTTGAAAAGTCAACATAATTTCTGGAGCTCTGTACCATCTTGTAGCGACATACTCAGTCATGAACCCAAAATTGTCTTCAGTTGATGCAATAGATCTGGCTAAACCAAAATCACAGACTTTTAAATCACAATTTGAATTTAATAATAAATTTGATGGTTTTAAATCACGATGTAGTACATTAGCTGAGTGCATTGCTTTTAAAGCTCTTAAAGTTTGATAAATAAAGTATTGGATATGATCATCTGTTAATTTTTGAGTTCTTATAACTCTATGTAGATCAGTTTCCATTAATTCTTGAATTAAGTAGATTTCATTAAACAATTCATATGATATAGGTCTTTGAATAGCCAATATTGAAATAATATTTTCATGATTGAAATGTTTCAATAGTTTCAATTCTCTTAATGTTCGTAAACATAGCATTGATCTTTCAAATGGTTCAATTTTTTTAATAGCTACTTTTTGATTTGATGGTAAATGAATTGCAGAACAAACAATTCCATAAGCTCCTTCACCAACGATTTCAAGTACTTGATAATGCTCAGATACATTGAACGATACCTGTCGAGGGTTTTGATGAGGTTCCAAATTCATCATATAAATATATAAATATATCTATAGATATATTAACAATAAAATGTTTAGTTGCAAGTGTAGTGTTGCTTCTCTTACTTTTTTTTTTTTGCTTCTACGAATTTTACTGCCATCGACCCAAAATACTGCGACAAGCCTGCATTTATGGGCCGATGTCTCACTAAACTAGGAAAAGCAAAAGAAATGTTTCAGATCAAAAATTTCAATCTGAAACAGAACAATCTGAAACATCAATGTACCAACATTTGACGCGTCTACATAGGTTATTGTTGCAAATTATGCAAGACGATAGTTAGTGGGAAACAATTCAAGGGAAACAATCCAGTGGAAAATCTGTATGGTAGACTATAAACAAATTAAACACTATAAGAAACTAAACAATTGACAAATAAATTAAGTAGAATTACTGGATATGAAAATGTTTATTTACGTGGATGTTTATAGCTGTGAATAAATTTGTGGTTATTTTGAAAATTATAGAGGTGTAAATGGTTATATCAAATTAAAAAATGTAGTTACAAGTGATAGTCTGAAAAATAATTTCTGATCTAAATGATAAAATAATTAAATAAAATCGAATGACTTTGTATAGGTGTCAGGTTATTTGAACAAATGTATGTTTAGTTTTATATTCAAGTCAAATTTTATTCCAGTCAATTTTACTATAATACTCTCCAAATTTTATTCTAGTAGATTTTACCATAATACTTTCAAAATTTTATTGGATTATTGATTTGATAGTAATCAAAGTTTAGTCGGGGGATTTAGCCATCGCACTACTTTACATCATAATTACCATCAAATTTGATGGTAATTATGATTACGTAAGTTTAAAGATAATAGTAATTACACAAGAATTAGTCAATAGGTTTGCTAACATTAACTTATTTCATAATTAGAACCTACTAATAATTAACGACTGTTTCGCCATTTGACAGATTCATAGTTTCACAATGTATGATATCATTCTTGAATTTGGGGCGTAACTACTTTTGACAATGTACGCTATCATCCTTGAATTTGGGGTGTACAACTTAATCAAAACTGAGCAGGGATCGTCATCTCCTAAATTACGACTTCGTCTCCTCCTTCCATCAACTTAATAGCAACAACAAAATTGCCAAAATATGTTAAGCACTATCTTGGTAAATTCCCCAACACATGCCTCGTTGTGACATAAACTTTGACTGGAGCAATCGTTTTTTTTTTTTTTTTCATTATTTTTTTTTTTTTTTGGTGGTTTTCGGGGATATCGGTGGCTTTACCACCATTTCCACCAACCGCTACCAATGAAAACTATATTATTGTACAATTTTTTGATTTAACTACCAAGAAATGTCGAAATTATACTAAAACCCCAAGATTAGTTTATGCAAAACTTTTTGTATTGAATCTAGGAGCTAAGCCTTGATATTAATAAGCACGAGCTTGTTTTTGGATAGTACTTGGTTTATACTATTTTTTACCATGTCTAAATAAAGTTTGCGTGATATATTTTAACATGGTTGAAATCTGAATTAACTTTTTTATGATAGCAATTCTAATTTTACGGGATCTACATATTCAATTGCTATAAGCCTTATTGTTTTTTTATATTATTATTATTATCGTTATTATAATTGTTTGTTCAATGGTTGGCTCCAGATTTGATGTTACCCGCCAAGCATGGGCAATTTGAACAAGAAATTTTATCTAAGTTAACAGTAAGCAATTATTATTATTAGTATGAATTTATTTTTTTCTTTCCCTTTCTTTTTGTCTTGAACAATTCTCCCTTTATATATTGATCTTTTAGATAAAATGGGTCAATAAATAAACCATCATAGAACATAGTTTTTGGACCCGACATTTTTTTTTTGAATTGTTTTTATTGGTGTAATAATAATAATAATGTCAAGTCTATCGATTTCATCAATTCCCAACAATGTTGCTACAGAAGTACAGGAATCTCTTGGTTCAGCTATAAATCGATTATCAACTGCAACTCAAACCGATGTGATTAGTTCATTAACAAAAGTTATTGCTGGGGCTCAAGCAACTTTAGCCATCATTAGTGAGCAACAAATTTTAGCTACAGCCACCGATACTCAAGCTAAAGAATCAGCAATCCAAGCGATACAACAAGCTAGTCAAGTATTGAGTTTTGTTGATCGTAAAAGTCGATTTTATAAATATGTATTGGATCGATTTGGTAATATCTTTTTCACCGTATTTTTTGGGTTGTTATTGGTATATTATATATTGATGTTGTGGAGATCAAGATATCATTGGTTTAATGTTACATTTATTGCTGGATTTGCTATTGAAATGGTTGGTTATTTAGCAAGATGTTTATCATTTAATGATCAAACTCAATTGAAATTTTTTTTAATTCAAACAATTTGTTTAATGGTAGCTCCAGCAGTATTAATGGCTGGTGTTTATTTTCTTACTGCTCAATTGATTGTTATTCATGGTAGACAATATTCGTTTTTGAAACCAATGTGGTATTCCTCGATTTTTATCAGTGTTGATGTTATCTCATTTTTAATGCAAGCAGCTGGTGGGGGTTTATTTAATAATCGTAATAAACGAGAACTTGGGAAAAATATTATGATTGTGGGTATTGCTGTTCAAGTTATTGGAATGACTTTTTACTTAATTTTATTCTTTGATTTCTTAAGAAAAATTTATTTCAAAAATACTAATTCCAGTCGTTATAGTAAGAATTCATTTATAAATTTTTTTAAACTATTATTCAATGCTCCTTCCATAAGATCTTATAGAAGAGAAGAGTTAGATATGAATTATAATCAATTATTCTCAGATTTACGGGAAACAAAAATATTCAATTATTTTCCATTAGCAATGACTATTGCTGTTATATTGATTTATATTAGAAGTGTTTTTAGATTAGTGGAATTATCTCAAGGTTTAGACGGTCAATTATTTTCAAGAGAAATTTATTTATTTACTTTGGACGGAATGTTAATCCTGATGGCTGGTATTATTTTTGCCATTTTCCATCCAGTTTGGGTACTTGGTAAGGAAGTTCGTTTAAAAGCAAGTACTATCAAACATAATGAGGACCAGGTTTTAAAAGAAAATGAAACCGTTTTTAAGCTGCTGATTCACAATGAATCTGAAAAGTCGAAATTAAGCAGTTAAGATTTAGTTAACTTCCATGAATAAGTGAACGAGAATATTTAATAGGATCCTGTATAATTAAATGTAATATATTTGAAATTCTTTTCGTTGAATGGTTGCACAATCTTTTCCAGATTTATGTAACAGCATTTGATTTAATGCTCTACAACATATTTACAAATTGAAAAAAAATCGATTTCTGTTATACCTACTTCTATGGAGTACAACCATAGAGTGATTTTAAAGCCACTTTTATTAATCAATAATTCTTAATGAAATTCCTATACACTCGTTGAGCAAGGATGTTTCTTTATAAAGTAAAATTTTTCTGATTTATATAATCAATCATTGTATCTATTTTATACTAATTAGCTTTTTGTATCGAAACAAATTGTATGTCTCTTCTTCAATTATCAATACAATGTAATTTTGCTCAAAATTTATATCATACTGTGTGGAAACTTTAGTGAAAGTCTATTTTCACTGAATTTGACTACAAAGAATGCTTACATAGTCATGAACTTCAAATTTTTCAGGGTTTGTTCGCCAATCCATATAAGATTAAAAGTATCATTATTGATCAAACTGTAAAGGGTGGATATAGACAAATTGATTGTAAATAATATGATACAGTATCTATTATGTTCACGTTTGCTTATATGAACATTCATTTAAATTATTTATATATTTTTATTATTATTATTATTAGTATTACTAGTGTTATTATTATTATTGAAGTTCTGTAAGATTAAAAATTAATTAGTCAATAAAAGTTTTTATGAATTCGGGGTTTTCGATTATAACGGATAAGGCAATTCAAATTTTTACTCCTATGATAGATATTTCTCTGATTCTTTAACTTTCCTTAAAAGATTACAAAATTTTATCTTGCTCTTTCGATACCTTGTTCCATATAAGAATTTTAAAGATATTATTTGGACTTGTTTGATGTAATGCTCAAACATTGCCGAAACTTTCAAAATTTTGCATTTTAAAATAAAAATCTAATTAAACTTGATTTTTTTGGGTTATTAGAAGAATATTGTGTTTTAGTTTTTGTTTAAGTTTACTAATATTAGTCAAGACAAAATGCTTCAATTGTATAGAAGCTTGTTCATCCAGAATAGATTTATTGAGTTTTTTTTTTACTCATGGATAATTATTATTATGAAATTGTTGTGAGTACCTTTTAACCAGTGAATGAAAATACCACATGTTTTCAAAATGTTGTAGTGTTTGAAATAAGCTAGAAATAAAACCAAAGTGATTGACCTCTAAGTAAATTGAAAATCCGGTTGATAGTAAAAACAAACAATTCATCAAGTTTCCAAACTTATTGCATCCAGCTAATTAATACTCATCAACATTATTTTGAACATAATAACAAAAGTATTGATGTTCTCGCAAACCCAATTGTTTCAATCGCTACAATGCATATAAATAATTTGAAATTTTTGAAAGTTAATAGTAATTTTAATTCATTCGATTGAATTTCTGTAGCAAAATAACTTTTGCTTATGTAGATGTATTTAGATAATGGATGATTACAGTAGTACGTTATATTTATTGTTAATTAATTCACCCAGTGCAAACATGGAAGGTTAAGTGAGAGAATATCAAGTATAATAAATACTTTGCATGGCTGATAGTTCAAAATGTAACAATAATTCTTTTGGGATACTTGGATAAAAAAAACTTGTCATCCTTAGATATATAAACTTTTAATTAAACATGCTTTAATATAGAAGATTAAAATCGATGGTGTGAAATGATTACTTCTCCTTCAAGCAAATTCACTCAATTAGTTGAAGCAAAAACTCTGACTAAGGTGAAAGCGAGGATTCAAAGTGAGTTTTTGATGTAGAATTAGCAGAAATCTATATTAACTAGTACCGAAAATTCAAATAAATTTTAATTTTCAAACATAACATTTATAATGAAGAATCGAAAAACAATTATTGAGATTTATCTAGGTTCTGTTTTGTATTACTATCTTTTGGTTTTTGTAAGTAAAACGTGAACAGATTATTACAAAGGATATTGTTAATTTTTCTTGATTTGTTGGTGCAATTGTATTGATAATAAACTTGATTTACTCATTCCATTGTTTCAACCAATTCAATTTTGAAGAGTTTATTCAATGGCTACATTACATTAGATCTAATTCGTCATTTGTGGATGAATACAATTTCAAAACAATATTGTAAATTGATCCCACACTCAAAATATGTATCAATATTATAGTTTGTCACTTTTATTGGAAATTTTTTGTAACTTAAACACAGTAAAAGTATTCTTCTTTAAATCAATCATTTAATCTATTAATGACTTTATTATCATTCTGATAATCCATTTAGTAGTCATTAGGTCCAAACATACTTTTTTGAATGCAAGTTACATTATTATTTTTCTCAATATTACTTATAACTAGCAATACTGGAAAAGGTAAATTTTCAGGAAGTGCTCTTTTAGTTTACCGATTTTGGTATCCTTTATTAAGAGAAAGTCGTAAAATCATGTTCCCAAAAAGGGTTTTGTGATGAAACACTAGTGAACACTTGTTTCTAGTGAAAAATAGAAAAAGATCTAAATTTCAATATACATACTTTTTAAATGGTTTTAATCACTTGCTGTCCAAATAAGAATATCATTAAAAATAAAGTTTTCTGTTTTTTTTTCACAAAATTTGGATGCCCACGGAACAAATTATAAGCTCGTATATAAATAACTTTTAATGATAAAACTAAGTTTTCAAAAACTTCTTTCGCTGTTTCTAGCAACAGCAACTAATAAAAAAAAAAACTTAACAGCATATACTCTACAGAAATGTTTCAGTTTTAAAATTTTATGTTTTATGTTTTTAATTTTATAAAAAGGAGTTATTGTTTAAAAATACTGTCACACTTGTGTTGATACATTTTTGAAAAAAAAATGCAAGTCAGAAACATTAAAATTTCTTGACTCATCAAGAGTCCAGAACAATTATCGAAATCTGAATAAATTGATGCATATGCACTAATGCCAATTGGGTTACTGAATTTTTTTAGGTCAGAGATTATTCAAAAATTCTCACACTTTAGGAATTGGATATCAGTGCATGATCCGTGCACAACGCATTTCTTTACAAAAAGTGCCGCCAAAAATAAAAAATAGCAACTCATGACCGAATAAATCATTTCATCCATGAAAAAGATTTCAAAAACCAAATGATTTTGTTTTTATTTTTGAAAATATTGTTCCAAATCATTATGGATAAACTAACAAAACTGACCCCCAATTTTTTCTCACCTGAGGTACCCACCTTCTCTTTTACTAAAAACCTGATTTTAAGAAGAACTAGAAAGTATAATTTCAAAACTCATAGAAATTTATTAAAAAAGTAATATTGAGTACTATTTGGAAAAAAGGAAACTCCTTTTATATTAAATTTAAAAGTGCAAAATAGTTATAAAGAGAAATACGCAATTGTAAATATAGTGAATGAAATGTAACAAGTTTGATCAACTGATACAAAGGTCATTTTAAACCCAGCGATTTCATGATCAATAAGCTGAGAAAATGTAAATTGTCAAGTATATATTCAACAATCAGCATCAT
>JANIWI010000108.1:0-35452 GCA_030705115.1 Suzukiozyma pseudoglaebosa | reverse complement strand
TTTTTTTATTATTTTTTTAATTTTATTTTATAATTTTTTTTTTTTTTATTTTTTTTTTTTTTTGTTAATTCAATTCAATTGAACAACTTACCCCTTCAAGTGATCATTAGATCAACAATAGAAGAATTTATAAAAGAATATTTTTATAAAGTTATATATCATTGACACTTTTTTTCAATCGATCTCATTTTTTTCATTTACAGTATTTATTTGGTATGAAACTAATAATTGCCGAAAATAAAATTAGACAGCATCATCCAAAAAAAGTTCAATATACGACCACTTGAACAAAAACCATTATAGTCACCAGTTATTGGCAAAAGGTTTATTAAAAGGTTTACTAATACGTTTTAAAGGGAATTGATTAAAAACATTTTTACTAACATTCAAGTCACCACCCATCTAACTTCAATTGCTTCATACTTATTGGCGCTCAAGTTTTTCATTATTGTATATTAAAGTTTCACTATTATTGAAACATTTAAATTTTTTAATTTAAACTCAAAAACAAATCCAATAGCAAAATAAAGTTAAAATAAATTTAAATCACATCCATAATTATTTGATAATTATAAAATAGAAAGGTTTTTTGTAGACATATTTATTGTGTTCATTAAACTCATCAAAATACAGATTTAAAAAAAAAAAATAATACCATCCTCATATGAATTAAAACATGGTTTTTTTAAAGGAGCTAAGGATTCATTTTAGCTGTCAAACCCAATTGGGGACTGATGCATTTTGTCTGAATCAACTAAAATGTTTATATCGATCTAATTTTGGTATTTATACGAAGAAAAAAAAAAAATTAAATAGATGGGAATTAATGATGATTATTCAAAAAATCAATGGAGTAGTTATGGTACTCATCAACAATTTTTCAAAAATTCATATAAGTTAAAAGATTTAATTGAAAATTTTTTATTTGAAAATCTAGATTAATACTTCATCAAAAACTATTTGAAACTTGCACCACTGATAAAACTACAAGATCAGTCATCTTCCAGCCGAAGTTATTATCAAAAAAAAAACGAGGTTTGATAAATAAACTCTAAATAGCTTATAACACCAAATAATTGGGTAAACTGGTACTCGTTGCATAGAGATGAATTTTTCATCAATTCAGTAAATTACATTAATAATTCATTTCTCCAAAAGTCCATTCGAATAAGTTTCCATAAGATGATAAATGAGCTATTGCATTCATTTTTTGGTGTAATTTCCATAAGATGATAAATGAGCTATTGCATTTAATTTTTAATGAAATTTCCATTTTGATTTAATTCTACATCTAGTAACATTTCTTAGCTCTGGTGTTTATGAAAACCAACCCGAATTTCATATATATTACGACTCCTTGCTTTGCTAATCTTTCAGCAAGGGGCCAACTTGGGAATTATGCGATAATCCAAAATAAAATCTTTTATTGACATATAAAGCTCTTGATGAAGAATCGATAGAAATTGTTTGAAATCTGTGAAAGTCAGAGCTGCAACTGATGCGCCAGACACACTAACACACTTTTATAAAACTCGATTTGTATCAAGATACATCAAAATTAACGGAAAAACCGTTATCACAAGAACACCGAAAAAAATAAGACATTGATTTGATGAAAAAGCTTGGGATGTAACGAGCCTGGTCAAATTAATCGATTCAGTCAGTATTTTAGATTTACAATCAAATTTATAAGTTTCAACATCAGAGAAATAGGATACACAAGAAATACAGGACCATTACTCAATGCTTCCGTCATAAAACTTGGCATTTAGTGTCCTGATTTTGATGTTCCAAGTGTGGTAAACCATTCATTGAAAACCCTTCAAAACCATGATAAGTCAAACTTTACATGATTATGAAGTGGGTACAGTAATGGAAGAAAATGATAACGACAAAAATACCAAGATATTGTCAAAATGGATGAAACAATGGTTCCATCTAGAATTAAATTAATTAAAAATTTTGTGCGTCAATTTGAATATTAATTGAATCAACAGAGCTAGATAATTTATTCTTATGGACATTGTGGTCATTGATAGCAACACCAACAAAAGCAAAGAAAACTGAAAGAAAATTAGTTAGTTATTCAATTAAATTTGTATTTATTCTATTTTTCAGCGACATGAAACTTCAAATTATGATACCTAGAAAATATTCTACCATTTACCAACGGTTTTCACTTTTTTCAATTGAAGAAGTAAAATTTGTCGATAATACATATTAAAGTCTATTTTACCAAATTTGAATTGTAGAGGTACTTTAATACTAGGTTATAGTCAACATTGGTGGCTTTAAATCCTACATGATCAAGAATATCTTACAGAAAAGCAAACATGCCAACCCTTTAAAAAATCTGATTACAGGCAATTTCTGCATTATAGCTATGTAGCCAATAACTTCAATATTTTCTTAACTTACAATTTTTGTGGTGATTAAGATCATTGTTTTAGATTAAGATTTTGAAGTATCATAATTGTTAGGTAGTAAATATTTTCTGGCAATACCGTATTTAATCCGAAAAATCCAAGAAAATACTTTGCTGGTCTATAAAATATCATTCCATTTCATCATTGTTGTTAATCTTGAGTGTCATTCTTACGACACCACTACAAAAAAATAGAAGTAGGTCTAACACATTCAAATCGAGGGTAGCGGTTGTATAAAATTGAATCATAGTAAACATGACATTTTTCATTTGTCTATAAGTAACCGCAATTCCAACGCAAATATATTCAACTTTCCAAGCAAGATTTAGTTACATAGAGTACGAGCGAATCCTTAATTGCATTTCATTTATTCCAATTCTCATTCATCTTGATTGAATTTGGAAATGTTCATGTCTGGAAATTTTTGGAAATAAGATAATCTTATAATAAAAACATATTACCAAATAACTATTGAAACATATGATGCACATTTTTTAGCTGATAAACCGGGTTTAGAAGACAAATACAATTTTTTGTCAAGAAAAGTTAATGAGTCATGTATAAGCTTCATATTTTTACAGTAGAAAATGTCTTTTTCTTGAAAATATATATAAATGACCTTTTCAGAAAACTTCATTTACCTTATCATAATTTTGAGTTCTATAAATTCTTATTGTTTGAATTTGTTTTACTTAATTGATGCTTGGAATGATCTATGATTTTTGTCTGATTTTTTTATAAAATCGTATGGATATTCTGCTATTTGCAGTCAATCAAGAATACTCAATTCCTGGTCTACTTTTCGTCATTAAAGAAGAAGACGCCGCAAGCGCAACTTCAAATTTATTGAGTGCTAATACTGTACTCACAGTCAAGCATTCTTTTAACATTTGCAAAACAAACTTACCTAGCTGAATTCATAAGACTAAATTGAACTCACAAAAGAATCCAGTTAATTTAAGCATACAAGTACCCAATGAAAATAAAAGTATACAACACTCTATCACAGAGGATATGGCGTTTCCCACTGGATCAAAATGGTCTATCCAAAGAGTATACTCATATCAGAATCTTATCGAATGGTTTGCAGATACTAAACTATTCTTGATAGTGATCAACTTTGTTATATCAATTTTCTATGGAAATCTTCGAAAAAGTTGATATTGAAAAATTACCTTATTGATATTTAAATTATCATTGCAATTTAAAATGAAGTGACTTTTAATATTACGTATTGTCTAAATGAAGATTAAAGTTTTTTGTTTTCCATTTCATAAAATTTTTGAAACATATTGAGAATACTTTTCAAGGGCAAACTGGAACTAGAGCTTTTAATAACCTAAATTTCTTGCACATCGAGGTATAATAATCAAAACAAATCCTAAACTGTAAGTCGCTGTTTGCTCCTAGATACTCAATAAAACGTGAAGCTGGCTCAGACTAAATTCAGGTCAAGTTTTGAAAGATGAGTCTCAAACTTACTATATTATTACAGTTGACCTCGATGCAGTAATTTTTGTATCTTTCAACAATTTTAATGATGAATTCATCTCGCAGGGACAAAACACTAGTATTCATTATTCAAGTAAAAACTAAAAAGTTGTCTCACAGTTTAGAAAACTTTAGAATTTGCATAATACAACAGTAACAGGGACATATTCAAATCAAGAACGATATAAAGTCTATCACTTGATAAAACTATATTTGATGATCTGCAACTACACAAAAGATTAACACTGGAAGATGAAGTCTAGAGTTTTTATTTCGAAGATTTTGTCCACTACTTTGCTCACTTCTGTGAATACTCAAGAAATCATATGTTAAATGTAAAAGTGACAACTTTTTAATGAACTTATAGCTATAAAACCACAAACACTCTCAAGCTCTTTAAAATTTGCAGCCAAAAGATTACCACATTTTGCATCACGTGCTTAGGTGTATAACTAACAATCGAGACAACTCCGATTAGATTTGGATCTAGATGGCATAGACCTGACTGAATCAGATATTTTTGTTTCAGTAAAAATTTGAAACAAAACCGATGATTATGTGATTCTTTGAAAACTTTTGGTACTTTCTGAGGATAATTAGCCACTAAATTTTTCCAGAGATCAAACCAAGTGTTTACAAACAATTTACCATTAAGACAAGAAGTCTTTTAATTTTCAAACATTAACAATATTGTTTTGAAAAATTTGAAATAGCCAATCAAACTCAAAATTAATTTGTTTTTTACTGGTACTCATTGAATTGTTTGAATATAGTTTATTTTACCTCTGCATAATTTTCAATACGGGATAAACATCAGTTTTACATTTGTTAATGCTTCAAAGGCACAATTGTATACATCACTAGTAGACTAATTCCTTGAGAATCTAATGTGAAAAGTATACGCATCAATATTCAGGGGCATCAAGAAAAGCTCATCATTTCGAATTTACTTAGTTCATTGTTAAGAAGAAACAATTACCATACTGATGATTCAAAGCCAGTAATATAAACTATTTATCCATTTCCAGTTAGTTTCTAGTTTAATATAATGACTTATAACTACTAGTTTTTGTTCAATTCAAAAAAGTTGATTGACATTGTTGAAAGAAATTGTTTATAAACCCTCTGTAACTATAAAATTCAAATTTAGTCACAGCAGGCGTACTTAAATTGAGAAATACTTCAAAGCTAAGTCTCGAGCTATGGCAATTTTTTCAGATTTGTTGTTCTGGAAACATTGCTGAAAACGATAGATTGAATTTTAGTTTAACTACATCATCAAGGTCTGTCAAGTTTAGTTATCTACAAATCGGACCTTCCATTTACTTCACCGAAATTTTTCATTAGCAATATTATAAAATTTTATGGTGACAAGGCAATAATATTTCAACATGTCATAATTGTCGATTTAAATTCAACATCTAACTCGTTGTCGATTCTGCAAATATAAACAATTGAGTAGATTGAGTAATGAAACCTGGATTTAAAGTTCAGGTATCGAAGGTTAAAAATTTGTCTATGCAATGCATTAAAAAGTATCTGAATCGATGAAATGTTTTCAGAAACTAATCAATAAGTGAACCATCACATGAGTTTCATAAATTTCAGAATTATATAGACTAAAGATAGACAATGATTGTAGAAAATATATTTGGCAAATCTATTCTTATTTACTAAGTCATATATCATCATCTATCCATCAAGATATATGCATACGTGTATTTGTGAAAACTTTTCTATAGAAGATTCAAAATATATGTACTTATTGAGCTATTGGCATTGTATGGTAGATTTTGATTACAACAAATTGAATAAATTTATATTAAATTCTAATTATGCTAATACTAATGTACATTTTATGTCATGTCAGTGAAATAATTCAAGAATAATTAACATAACTGGTTGTTGCGTATACCATATAAGAAATAATAGAAATTTTGGTTAAAATTTCAAATATAGTTATATCACAAATTATGAATCATACTTATAGCGAAATGAATTGCTTACTCTGAGATTTCATGAATTTATTGTTTTTTATACCTTTTTTTTAAAAAAATTTTTTTTGTTGTAGATAGTGTTCAATTATTTAATTTTTTTATGATTGTTGATGAGATTGGTTATAAATCACTTCTTGTAACTTTAGCAATGTTATGAGGTTCTTTACCTAATAAGACTTTAGGACCTGAGAAAGGTTCACAAGATTCTCTACCAGATACTGGACCAATAGATACCGATTTACCTTGTTTCAAATTGTTTAAAAGGGTGATTGTTGCTTCTTTGGTCAAATCTTCATGATAATCATCATTAATGGCTAACATAGGGGCATTTACACAAGCACCAAGACATTCGACTTCTTGGAAAGTGAAAAGACCATCTTTAGTAGTTTGACCTGGTTTTATACCTAAAGTTTGTTTAACAGCGTCCATAATTTCATCGGATCCACATAATTGACAAGGAGTAGTAGTACAAACTTGGACATTATATTTACCCATTGGATGTCTATTATACATGGTATAAAAAGTAGCAACTTCATAAACTCTCATTGGAGGCATATCGAGTAATTTAGCGACATAATTCATGACTGAAATTGAAGTAAACCCTAATTGTCTTTGACCTAAATCTAATAATGGCATACATGCTCCTTTTTTATATTGAGGAGGATATTTCTTAATAATTTCATCAGCTCTTTTCTTATTTTCCAGATTAAATTCAAATGGAATAGTTTGATTATCTTCTTTTGTATCTCTATGAACAGATATTATAGATGAAGATCTAGTGAATACTCGCAAACTACCACTACTAACACTACTAACACTGTTGCAAACGGATCTAATCATGCTTAATAAGATTTCTTCAACTCTTTAATATATATATATATATATTTATATATATATTTCAATCGTAGATGGTATATTTCAACTTTTTCAATGTCTGTAATAATGAACTTTGAAATTTAATTGATTGGCTGGAGTATATGCAGGAAACCAACTTGAAAAAAAAAAGTGCGGGAAAAAAACAAAAAAACAAAAAAGAGAAAAAGAAGAAGATAAGAAGAAGAAAAGAAGAAAAGAAGAGAATAAGAAAAGAAGAAGTAGAGGAGGGAGAAGAAGAGATGTTTTAGTGTTAGATTTTTGAGAAAAAGTGAAAAAAAAAAGAAAAAAAGTAAACTATGAAACCATGAAACAATTGTGAAACAATTATAAAAATTACTAGAGTGAGCAAGTAGAGAGCATTTAGTAAATTAGTTTAGTTTAAAGTAATGTAATGGACAAAGAGTAGATATAACCACTATTATAAAACATTGTCAAAATGATTAAACAAAGTTATCAGAGATAACTTTGTTTTCTATGACTATAAAGTGGATTATCAAGTTGACTTTTGCAAGGCAAAAGTCAATAATTCTACTTTGATGACTTTTATTGTGTATTGTTTTATACATTCTCTTCCCATTTTTCATTTTTCTTATCTATTATCTATTATTGCTTTTCATTTCCTTTATTTCATTTTCTTATCTATTATTATCCTCTATTAATTTCAACTTTTGGCGCTACCATGTAAACATAAAATTATCAGTTTTGATATTAATACAACTATTTATTAACAATAATATTACCTATATTTATACATTATTTGAATCCTCGCTTTCCCAATCACTATTTCCTTTTCTTCTACAGTAAATAATAAACTATTATCATTATAAAAATTAATGGCGCTACCATGTACACTTTAAAAGATTACCATTAGATTATTATCGTTATAAATTGTGTTAAATGAATAAGTTGAAAGAATGAGCAATTTGTTTCTGATTCCATGGTTAACCCATACATTTTCTATAACTACGTCTTTTTCAAACAATTGAATTAGCAGTATTGTTTATAATAGTAACCCAAAATCTTCATCATTTACTATATTAACCATTAATAGTTAAGCGCTACCATGTTCAATACATTAACCATAATATAATAATAAAAATAATATAATAAGAAACAAGAAGATGATATACTATTTAAACATAATATACTATTTAAACATAATATGCTAATTATACTTACTAATTATACTTAATATACTATTTAAACATAATATTATACATAATATACATTGTAAACCATATCATACAAATCGCAATAAACTATTTAATATATTCTACATTATATCAAAAATTACATCATAAAGAAAATTATTCTTTCTTTCAACAACCACCACCACTACTACTACTACTACTACTACTACTACTACTACTACTACTACTACTACTACTACTACTACTACTATTCCTTTCTTCTTCTTCTTCTTTTTCTTTTTCTTTTTCTTCTTCTTTCTTCTTTTCTTGTTTTTCGACAATGTCACGTGGGGCGCCCTTTGAGTGTCTTGCAACCAGAATGAAAGTTATAATGATAAACTATATAGGTTAAATAAACAACAATATTAAGTAAATAATAGAGAGTAGTTGAGGTTTTTCCTATTAATATTGTGATTATTTGTTTTAAAGATTTGATATATTGATTGATTCCTATTGATTTATAACCAATTATCTTCATTTGATTACCCAGATTCTAGAGTCAATATAATCTTGAACAATAGAATTGCCAATCATTAAATTAATTATTACTATAACTTACTGATAAAAGAGGATTTTTTTTTTATTTTTTTTGTTATTCATTTTTGGTTTGTAATCTGGTGTTTTGTAAGGTTTACGTTAAATTTACATTATTTGATTTTTTTTTTGTTTTTGGTGGTTGTTTTTGGTTGTAATTTTATTGAAATTTCCTTTGTTTTCATGATGGACAAATCTAAAAATATACTTGAGACTCCTCAGTCTCCATCAAGGTCAACTAGATTATCAGAGCCTCCTAAATTCAATGAATCTCCAAGACGACGAAATAAGTCCCAATTTCTGGATCGTTATATTCCTAATAGAACTGGTATTGATCTTCAGGCAGCTTTTTCTTTATCAAATCAAGATATTCTCCCTAATATGCTGTCAAATAGTAACAATGATAATGAAATCGAATTGAGAAAAGAGCAAGAAGCAAATCGAACTTTTTCAACCGTTTTAAAAGCAGAATTGTTTGGTGACAATGTTCCCATGGCTGTAACCTTATCAAATTCAAGAAATAAATCTTTAAACTCATCACCCACTAATTCATCTTCAACCACGAGCAATTCAAATACAATTAATTTTAATAATAATAATAATAATCCCAATAATAATAGTAATAATAATAATAATATTTTCAATCAAGATAATATTTCTTTACCAAATTTAAATAACTCCAATGATGATTTAAATGATTTACAAACCACTCCAAGAAGAAAAGCCAACCTTTTTACTTATCAATCTCCACAAAAATCTCGTCCAATATCTCGAGATTTACAACAAGAATTATATAGTCTTTCTCCGGTAAGGCAAGAATCTCAAAAATTATTATTATCACCTCAAAAGAAACCCCGAAATATTTCAAAAGTCCCTTATCGTGTTTTGGATGCTCCTGATTTACTGGATGATTTCTATCTAAATTTAGTTGATTGGGGTCAGCAAGATATATTAGCAGTAGGTTTAGGTGATTCTGTTTATCTTTGGGACGGGGCAACACAATCAGTTGATCGATTATGTAATTTATCTAATCGAGATAAAGTCACTAGTTTAAATTGGATTGGTTCTGGTACTCATTTAGCTATTGGTACAAATAAAGGCTTAGTGGAAATTTGGGATGCAACAAAAATTAAAAATGTTAGAACTATGTCAGGTCATAATTTAAGAGTTAGCTCTTTAGCTTGGAATGAACATATTTTATCTAGTGGTTCTCGTGATAGATCGATTATTAATCGGGATGTTAGAATTGAAAGTCCATTTATTAATAAATTTGAAAATCATAAACAAGAAGTTTGTGGTTTAAAGTGGAATGTTGAAGAAAATAAGTTGGCTAGTGGAGGGAATGATAATAAATTATTTGTTTGGGATGGTTTAAATCCAAAACCTCTACATGAATTTAGCGAACATACGGCTGCAGTAAAAGCCATTGCTTGGTCCCCCCATCAAAGAGGGATACTAGCTAGCGGTGGTGGAACTGCCGATAAAACTTTAAAAACTTGGAATACATTAACTGGAAATTTAGTTCATGATGTTAATACTGGATCACAAGTTTGTAATTTAATATGGTCAAAGAACTCAAATGAATTAGTATCAACTCATGGTTATTCAAGAAATCAAATCATTGTTTGGAAATATCCTTCAATGCAACAGATTGCCCAATTAACTGGTCATACATATCGTGTATTATATTTATCATTGTCACCGGATGGGGAAACTATTGTCACTGGAGCTGGTGATGAAACTTTAAGATTTTGGAATGTCTTTGAAAAAAATAAGAATAATGTTCCACCATCTTCGGTTTTATTGGATGCTTTCCTGCAATTACGTTAATAGACATTAAAGTACCAAAAAGTTTTACTGGTTAAAATTGGAATTATTTAAATATGTATATTTAATACAAGGTTACTTTAACTAATAAGTATTTTGTGTGATAATTTGTAGATAAATATAATGAAATGAAAACTTGAGTTAGATTAGTAGATAATTTTTGTTTAATACATCACGAGGATTGTAAGGATCGATCTTATTCTTTTCACAAAATTTTTGTAGGTTTCCTAACATTAACTTAACATTATCGTTACAATCTTTGGTAAGCAATTGCATATATTCCAAAGCTAGTAAAATATCTTCTTTACGAAACCCCGAAATTTCCGATAAATCATTCAAAGTAAACGATTTTTTTCGGTTCAATTGTGTTGATAATATATGAGCCAATTTTATTGACCAAAATCGATAATAACTTAACCTACCATAAGGGGATAAAGGAAATTCAGGTCCACTCAATAGTTGTCCTGGAGTTTGATGAGCTAATGCGTACAGAAATTCGATTAATAGCCAACCCAAATGTCTTCTTTGGTAAGGTGGAAAAATGCAAATACAAGCTAAATTATTATCATTATCCCAGGAAACAACTTCTTTTGAGAAAAATCCCATTGGTTTAAAATTATCATCAAAATTTTCATCTTTACTGTAGATTACAAAAAAATCATAATGATCAATATTATAGTATATGGATTTATCATCAAGAAATAATTTTCCAAATAATGCCAAATTTTGACAAAATAGTGAGTTTTCAAACCCTCTAATTTGTCGAATTATAATATTTGATTTATCATAATAAACCAATTTCCCTATTATTGGTTTTTCCAAATTATATTGACAAATAGAACGATGGCGGCTCATTTCTGGGCCACTAGCAGTATACTTAAAGCAATACTGACACACGTATAGCGTATCTAACCAGAATTGATCTTGTTCATTGGTGATTTTTTTTTTAGGCTTACTAGAAGGATTTGCCACCATTTTATTGGAAAATTCATATCCTAAACAAGTATGACCAATATCAGCACCATGGAAATATGCACCATTACCATACCAAGTATCAAATTGATAATTTCCAAATACAACACTTCGAATATTTCGTTTATTCAACACTCCCCAATAACCAGAATCTTCACTTTCATTTCCTCGATTGCGGGAATTGACCATTACAATCGTTTATATCTCACTTTGAACTATGAAATCCTCTATTTTACACCACCATTGAATGAATTTTCAAATACTTCCACCAAAGGAATAAAAATTTCTTCCATCCTAGTTCCACCCGCGTTAAATTCTGACCAAATTTGCAGCCACCGTTTGACGTAAACTTTTGTTTCTTCTTGTACTAATGCCACCAAAAGGATGGAGAAAGAACGCTGAAGGGCTATATCCCACACCTAACAAAGATAGTGAACTTACTTCTATTGATGATATCTTATTTCCTCGTGCTACTGTACAAAAAATTGCTAAACAGTACCTTAATGATGAAGATGCCAGTAGTATGATGTTGGGTAAGGAGTCGGTATTGGCGTTGCAAAGATCGGCTACTGTGTTTGTGTCTCATATATTACATCATGCTCGTCAAATCTCGAAAGAAACTAATAGGAAGACGGTCAACGCTCAGGATATTTTATCTGCTTTGGAACAGACCGAGTTTGCTGGGTTTGTGGGCGAAGTTAAGGAGGGATTGAGTCAGTTTGAAGAAACTGTAACTTTGAAGAAGAAAATGAAAGCTGAAACTAAGGCGCAAGACACAAGCGAACCTCTGACCAAGAAATTAAAAGTTAATGAAGAAAACGAGTCTATAACTGTAAAACAAGAGGACGAAGACGAAGACGAGGAAGAAGAAGATGATGATGATGACGAAGATGATGACGAAGAAGCAGATGCCGAACGAGAAGAAAATGACGAAATTGAAGGCAATGTCAAACAAAAAATTAGTGACAAAAAACGTCAACAAGATGATGATGATGATGAAATTGAGGAAGATGAAGAGAACCAACAAGCGGAAGACGACGGCGATGATGATGAGGATGGTAGTGATGATGATAATGAAGGCAGTGAACCCGGCAAAAATCCTCATCAAGTGTTGGAAGCTGAGTTTGTTGAATTAGAGAAATCTCAGGAATAAATGCAATATAGGACTCATGTATACTATAAACTGGAGTAATGAACAATTTATCTAATGTTTGATACATCTACTAAAGAAAGGATAACCACACTCGGCACCAATTACTAAATAAACTAGCATCGTGAAAGTACCGATTACTAAAACGGTAAATTTAGCTTTAGAAAGCCACATATTTCTTTTAATTTGTTGAGCTTTCTTTTGAAACACATTTGAAGAGGTATTCAATCGATCAGTTTGATCAACTAATGAATTTATTTTATCACCCCTTTGTAATATTTTATTGATGTTTTCCAACATCAATTCTCTAACTTCATCAACTTCTTCATTAGCTAATAATAATTGATTTGGAGTAATTTTTGACATTGAATCATCTTCATCATTTACACTACCATAATTGTAAGTAGATTGATGACTATTATAATTCATTTCTTCAAATTTAATAATTTGATTCATATATAACTTAAATTCTCCTAATTTATATTTATCTTGGGATGTATTAGGTTGATTCGATATCTCTTGCCTCAAATCAATATATTTATCAATAATTTTCTTCAATATCGCCAATACCAAAGTTTTATTGACATTAGCATGACATGTTGCCAAAACAGTAATTAAATCAGAACTTCCATCACTATTAGTTTGAACTTTCTTCATAAAATACAATACTAACTTTGATGTTATTATTGATGCATTACTTCCAACCAGAATTGACCCTACTAAAGTCTTTGAAGCATTAATCAACCCAAGCTCTTGACTTATAATCTCAGAACAATTCAAATTATTCACTAAATGAACTAATTGACTATTTTCATACGTATATAAAGTTGTGGAGTTATGAGTCAAAGTACAATGGATTACTACAATTAAAAATATCGTTAGTAATTCCTGGCATTTTATTCAATTTTCATAAATTCCCATTTACTTACAATGATTATATAACTCGGAATTAGACATTATCCCCCCCAGTTATCCCAATCCAGTCTACCCTACTTATCAATCTACCATCATCCTACCATCATGATTTTTGAAATCGGCACTCCCCTCCAAAAAATTAGGTCACGTGCAGAGCCTTCTGGCTGCTCATCGCAGAATCAGCGATGAGGTTAAGTAAGGGCGAGAAGAAGAGTGGGTGTAGTTGGATCATGGGAAAGTATAGGAAGAGATTCAATGAGAAGGCGAGGATTGGGATGGTTGCCAAGCAGGCAGCATTGAAGAAAGCTCGAAACAAGCAGTTTTCGAGGCATGAAGATGATGGAAATAATCAAGAATCAGCAAGTGATTTACAAGAGATTTTAACGGTTGAAGACCCCAATGTCGAGATATTGAAGCCCATGTCAGAGCAAGAGAAGGCAGAAAGGAAGAGGAAGTTGGAGGAAGCATTATATAGTGAGAATAGCAAGGAAACCAAGATGTCTCGATCTAAAAAGAAACGATTAGATAAGTATATTGAACATCAATTGAAGAGAGAAGAAAAGAAAGCATTGTTTGAAAAATTGTCTCATACTAAGGTTGATACTTCGATATTTGCATCTTCGAAAACATTAGGTACGGGGAAACAGACTAAAAAGGAGCAAATGATTGAAGCTTTGGAATTGGAAAGACAAGGAAGAGGTGACGAACATACTCGAGAGATACTATATGAAACCCGAGAAGTGAAGGAATGGCCTCAAGACACAAACCAAGGTGAAGATTTACAAGTTGATGTCGAAGATGGAGTAGACGAAGAAGTCGAAGAAGACGAAGAAGTCGAAGAAGACGAAGAAGACGAGGACGAAGAGGAAAGCGATGGTGATGATAATCATGGTGATGATAACCACGATGATATTGATCAAGAAGGTACTGTCATGAAATCTTCTTTTGTTGATAATAGGCCAGCTAAATTTGGTGGTTCTGGTGTTGGTTTTGGGTTTCAAAATCTTAAAGTTGTCAAGAGAGCTCCTACTACTAAAAAATATAGTTGGAGATTAAAAGTTGAAAAAGAAGAGAAGAAAAAGTTGAAAATTGAAGATGAGAATGATTTCATCTCGTCTGAAGAAGAACAACAAGAAGATGATGATGATGATGACGAAGAAGCTGAAGAAGATGAAGATAGCGGTGACGATAGTGATCAAGAAAACCGAGATTCCATCAATGACCAGGAATCAAATGAACACGAGAATGCAAGCGAACAAGAAGAAGAAACCGATGAAGAGGGAGAAACTGAAGAAGAGTCTGACTCTGAATCTGATGATGAAGATGATGAAGATGATGATTTACCAAGAGTTTTGAAAAATAAACCTAAGCATTCAAACAAAGCCGAGGAATTTAAACAATGGGCTGAACAACAAGTTAAAAAACTAGAAGGTAGAGAAACAGAAGTGGTTATGCCAGAAATTTCGGAAGAATTGAAAAAGCAATACAGCAAACAAACTGTTCGAGAAGAAGATATTGACCATTCCGAAGATGAAGAAGGTTATATCCCGATAAATAAGGATTTACAACGTGAATCCACTTTTGTAAATGTAGAAAGGTCGGATGATATCCAACAGCAAAGAATGAACTTGCCAGTATTTGCTGAAGAACATAGAATCATGGAAGCTATCCATCATCATGATTGTATTGTGATCTGTGGTGAAACCGGTTCTGGTAAGACTACCCAAGTTCCCCAATTTTTATACGAATCTGGATTTGGAAGTGAAGAACATGATTTGTATCCAGGTATGATTGGTATTACACAACCAAGAAGAGTTGCTGCAGTTTCTATGGCTCAAAGGGTTTCAAATGAATTAGGTGACCACGGGAACCGTGTTGGCCATCAAATTAGATTTGATTCTACAATCAAAAATGAAGGTAAGAAAGATGGAACTATTATGAAATTCATGACTGATGGGGTTTTACTTCGTGAAATGATGTCAGACTTCATGCTTTCCAAATACTCTTGCATAGTGATCGATGAAGCCCATGAAAGAAACATCAACACTGACATTTTAATTGGTATGTTAAGTAGAGCTTTGAAACTTAGACGAAAGTATCATACTAAAGATCCAGCTAATCACAAACCATTAAAAATAGTCATTATGTCTGCAACCTTAAGGGTTTCAGACTTTTCTGAAAACAAACAATTATTCAAGATTCCTCCTCCAATTATCAAGGTTGATGCTAGACAATATCCGGTAAGTGTTCATTTTAATCGTAAAACGAATTACGATTATCTTGAAGAAGCATTCAAAAAAACTTGTAAAATTCATAAAAAGTTACCATCAGGTGGTATTTTAATCTTCTTAACTGGACAAAATGAGATTACTCAAATGGTCAAAAGACTTAGAAATGAATTTCCATTCAAGAAAAATAATAAAACTAAAGCTGTCTACGGAGAAAATGAGGATTTGAAGGTGAAACTTAGTAAAAACGCCGATGCTGAAGTCGAAGATGTTGAATTCAGCGTTAAAGTCGAAGAAAATCCTGAAGAGGATGATTACAGTTCATCTGATGATGCAGAAGAAGAGGGTTTTGAAGAAACTTTGGAACCACATCAATCTGAAAATGACCCATTATATGTGTTACCATTATACTCTTTATTACCTACCAAAGAACAAATGAGAGTGTTTGAAGAACCTCCAAAAGGAAGTAGAATTTGCATAGTTGCCACCAATGTTGCTGAGACTTCCTTAACAATCCCTGGTATTCGATATGTTGTTGATTGTGGCCGGTCAAAGGAGCGTAAATATAATGAAGACAATGGTGTTCAATCATTCGAAATTGATTGGATTTCAAAGGCTTCAGCAGATCAAAGAGCTGGTAGAGCTGGTAGAACTGGACCAGGACATTGTTATAGATTGTTTTCTTCTGCTATCTATGAAGAGTACTTTCCTCAATTTAGTCAACCTGAAATTTTAAGAATGCCATTTGAGAGTATTGTGTTATCAATGAAATCAATGGGAATTGACAATATCTCCAATTTCCCTTTTCCTACTGTTCCAGACAGATTATCGCTAAAGAAGGCAGAAAAACTATTAAAGATTCTTGGAGCTTTAACAAAAGAGGATTCAAAAATAACGGACCTTGGTAAAACGATGTCCCTCTTCCCCGTAAGTCCCAGATTTGCCAAAATTTTGATTATCGGAAATCAGCATGGATGTCTTCCTTATATTGTGGCGATTGTTGCTGCTTTATCAGTTGGTGATCCATTCTTAACCGAACTTGACCTAGGGCTTCAAAAGCAGTTGATTGAAGATTCAGATGAAGTTGAGAAAGAAATGACACTGGATATTGAAGCCAAAAGAATTTTGAAACATAAATATTATCAATCGAGATCGATGTTTTCGAAACTAGATAAAACCAGTGATCTATTAATGTTATTGTCTGCTGTTTGTGCCTATGATCATATACCAAAAGATAAACGATCGGAATTTTTGAAATCCAATTATTTAAGAGGTAAGATTATGGATGAAATTGAAAAATTAAGAAAGCAATTACAATCAATAGTACAAACGATTACTGCTCAAGACTCGATTGCCCAAAATGTCGATACAAAACTCAAATTAGATATTCCAACTAAGCAACAAATAGCGGCTATTAAGCAGATGATTGCGTCAGGGTTTATTGATCAGGTGGCTATACGAGGAGACTTGATATCATCAGATGTCAAATTAGTTAATAAAACCAATATCATCAATATACCATATGCACCAATTTTTCCAATTAATAAACAACAACACGAACAAGATCCATTTGTTTATATTCATCCCAGTTCAATATTATGTTTAGCTGGCAAAGAACCAGGTCTGTATTTGATTTATCAAAACTTAAGTACAAGTACCAATACAAAACCAGGTAAGGTTGCAAAAGTTCGGATGAAGCCAATGGTTGAAATTTCTGGTAAGCAATTAGCTAATATTTCCAAGAATTCGCCATTACTCACTTACTCTAAACCACTTGGTCATCCTTATGCTCCTAAGAATCTAACTGCCACTACCAGAGAATGTTATGTTGTTCCTCGGTTTGGGGCTGCCATTGGTTCTGGTGGAGTTGGATGGGATTTACCAGCGATTAAAGTGACTCAAGTTAAGAAGCTGGGTTTATGGGTCATAGAATAACAAGGGATGAACGAATTAGAATAATAGACAATCTATCATCCTTTATCTTTCATGTAAATAAATCATAAAATCTATCATATTTGATTGAAAAATCAGAAAAATTTGGGTAAAAATTGGGTTTTAACCCAAATTATACCAATTGTGAAACCAGAAACCATACCATACCCTAGTTTGAACCATTAATTTAATAATCTTCTAGCATATTTATATAAGTTTCTATACAAATTACGTAGCATTTTAAAATTCATATGATTTCGTCATTTTGGTGTAGGTTGATTTTTCTGAGATGGAGTGTTTACATTTTGCAACTACTACGAATTTTATTGATACTGGTAGCAGCTACACACAGATGGTCGATGTCGGCAGTAAGAAGGAAGATGAGCAAGCTGAATTGGAGTACCAGGAGCCGCTTATACCTCGGACGGTGTTGGATGAAGCATCACAGCGGTATTTTATAGTATCATTATTTGTATTAATTCAAAGTTGGAAAGTTTATGATGTGATCCTTATCAAATCTGATAATACATTTGATGGTATAGAATTGACATCGTTGAACAACTTTTCTTTTGTTATCAAGTATGCTTTGGTGGATGGAATATTTTTCTGGATACTACCAATTTTGAATATTCAATATTTACGATTTGGTCTTCTAAAGACGATGATTTTGACGTTGCTTATGAATGGATTTACATTTTTTTTGGTTAGTGACTTTACAGTACCTATACTAACGGGGGTTATATTACCGATTTGGAATAAAGCGTTCCAAAAACGAGAGTTAACTATTACTGGAGATTCGGTGAATCTTAATAATATAATTGACATGAATAGTCATTTCAAGGGGAAATTGACCATTAATTATTTGCCAGATTCTTCTGCAAAATTCAATCCGTTTCACTTTGATCAATTATGTTTAGATCACCAAGTTGTACAAATGCCAATTGAATTCAATACATCAACTCAATTGAGTCATTTGCAAATCGAACACACAACAATAGATAATCGAGTCAGGCATATTGATTTTCGAGGTTATAAATTGAATAAACTTTTGAAAAATGACTACAGTCATTTATCTAAATATAAGGATTATATTCAAAATGAAGGAATTTTTTACATTGAAATCCCAATTAAAGAACCCGGAAAATACAAAATTTCTAAAGTAGTTGATAGTAAAAATAATGCTATTCGTACTTATAAGTCTGAGTTTATTCTATCAACTTGTCCACAAGCTCAATTTGTGTACCCAAAATCTTTTGATTTAACAAAAAATTACAAATGTGTGGGCAAAAATGATGATGGTGATTACAATCTCCCATTTTTGCAGTTAGATGGTGTTGCTCCAGTGAATGCACAATTAAGATTGAAATTGGACGGTAATACTTATAAAACTTTTAATGTTACTTATGGTGAAAAGGGTTCTGTTGAAGATTTGTCCTGGTTAAAAACTCAACCAATTACACGTAATACTTTAGAGCAAGAGATTCTACTCAATCCCCAAATGTTTGATCAAATACATGAAGGTTGCATAGAATTTCAATTACTTTCTGTAACTGATTATTTTGGAAATACTAGAAGATACAATCCTGCTTCTAAGGATAAAGATATCTTTTTTAGCTATGAAATAAAGCGCTCACCACTGTTTGGTTTAGTCGATAAAGACCCAAGCAGATCGGAATTAATTGTTGATGGAACCAAGACTTTACAGGTGACAGGCTTGGAGAATTTGAATGAAAATGATTATCCTATTTCTATGGTAATTGCTTATAAGGACGCGAATGATACTACTCATAATATTACCAAAATTTTTAACAAACCTTCGGAAATTTTAAATGGAATTGAAGTCAACAAGCCAGGAATTTATCAATTAGTAAGCAGCGATTCCAAATATTGCCCTTGCCAAATTGATAAACAAAATATCGTTCAAATAATTCCTGCCCCTCCACCAGAACTTGAACTATCCGCGAAGCCAGTAGTGGATAAATGTTTAGGTACTACAGCTTTTGAATTTGAATTCAAGTTGAAAGGTAAAGCACCATTCATAATTGAATACAAAGTTTATCAGAAGCAAAGCAATGGAGTATTGAAACCAGTATATAGCCCTCAAGGTACAGTTGCAAGACATATAAGAACACTGAACAGAAACCATATTTTTGATTACAAACCACCTGGTGAGGGTAACTATGTTGTTACTTTCTATTCGCTCAAAGATGCCAATAATCCAAAAGGAGTTGATTTAGACACCAACAGGTACACCTATCAAACCTATTTTAAACAGGTGTCTAAAATATCTTTTAATGAACATGGCAGCGGTCAAAAAGTCATCAAAATGTGCTTTGGAGACTCTCATAAAGTTCCTTTGCACTTTACAGGTAATGGACCATACTCCTTCCAGTATGATATCATAGATATGAAAACAGGTAAAAAATTAATCAACACAGTGACGGTTAATAATGTCAGTGAGTTTGAAATCCCCATCCCTAAGAATCTTGGAAGCAGTCGTTTTGAGATAAAACTTTCCAATATGATGGATAAGTTTTCTTGCGCTGCTATAATGGATAAGCTGGAGAAACTTATTGTATCTGCTAGAACAGAGATTCCTGAGGCTCTGTTAGATGTGTCTAAATCTCACTTCCAAATAGTGGAAGGTGATTACGTTGAGATTCCAATCAAAATTAAATCATCAACTGGAAACTCAATGAGGGATAAGATTGGTTACAAAATTACCAGCTTGTCTGATCCTACAAAATTTGTTATTCGAAGTTTGTCAAACAGAGTGATTCTTGCTAAAGATGAAGGTATTTACTCTCTCGAAACATTTGAGAATGATGGTTGCTTAGGTACCGTTTTGAATCAAAATCAAGTAGTAAAGGTTACATATCTTCCTAAACCAAGACTCACTGTTTCAAGTAGTAATACAATGAAGCAACACCTGACAGAGAGAGAGATACATCTAAAACCTGTTTGCCAAAATTGCGTACAAACAGTTGAGCTTCAATTAGAAGGATCGCTTCCATTTGTGGTCGAGTATGAGGTTAAATTGCCAAATGGTAAATGTGAAAACAGGTTGATGAATGTTGAAAAGAATAAAATATCAATAAAACTACCAACGAACATACATGGTAGATATGTTCATACCTTCAAAGGTATCTATGACAAGTTATATACTAAATCTAAATCCAGATCAACAATGCCTAATCCCCAAATAGTTCAATATGATGTTCATGAGTTACCTGATGGTATTTTTCCCAAAGAAAATGTTCTACAAATCTGTGAAAATAGAATTTCTAAATCTGACAAAGCTGTTGCAGCTACAATACCAATTGCTTTAACTGGTTCGCCTCCTTTTAAAATAAAGGCAACGCTTTTCCATGACAAACTTGGGAGTTCAGAAGTTTTATTTTTTGAAAATGTTAATGAAGGGTTACTTGATTTATATTACAATAAAAACATTGGTTTGGGTGAACATGTTCTAACTATTAATGAAGTAATAGATGGAAATGGGTGTAAGCGTGATGATTTTTCACCTTCAAATAATTACATCCTAACTGTTACTGAAGTTCCAAATATTGAAAAATCAATTAATAAGTATCATTATTGTGTTGGAGATTATATCAGATATAATATGACAGGAGTTTCACCATTTACAGTGTATTATAATTTCCGGGGTAAAAAGCAACGGGCAACACTGGATTCAAGATTTATTCGATTAGCAGCAAAACCAGGAAAATTATATATTGAAGGGCTACATGATTCATCTGCTAATCAATGTTTAGTGAATTTCAGTGCATCTGATACTAAAATGCAAGATTTATCATTAGAAGTGCATGATTTGCCCTCAGTTGAATTGCAAAAAGGTGATTATATCATTGAAGATATCAATCAAGGGGATCAAACTGAATTAAGATTTACTTTTCAAGGTACACCACCATTCAAGTTAACATATGTTAGAACAAACGAAATTGGAACTGGTAAGAACTTGGAAAAAATCTTAGAAAGACACACAATTGAAGACATTTGGGATTTTGAATATATTGCAACTGTTAGTTTGGCTGGTACTTATGAAGCGATTATTGTGGAAGACAAGTATTGCCAAGCGGTAAGGCAGTTAAAAGAAAATTAAGAGATCAAATGGTACAATAAGTTCCAAATCAAAACTGTATGATATCTGTCCAACTTTATCTAAAATTGGGACTGAATTATGTATATAATAGTATAGATTCAAAAAGAGTTACAATTACTAAATCATCAAAGCTTATGAGCAGCGCATATGTAGCTTATGAGTATGGGTAATATGCACAGTGGGAGTTAAGTGTGAGAATGCCTTCAAAAGTAGCTAACTAGAAATACTCAAATTGAAGTGAATACTATTTGAACTATGCTTTTAAAGAATTTCTATCACTGTAACACTAATCTGGTGATGTATTGGAACTTTCTCATACTAGTACTAATCTGGTATTGATTTGGAAATTTCTTACACTAGATACTACTAATCTGGTGATATAATGGAACGTTTTACCTATTGGATTTGGTCCACAGGAACATTGTCTAAATAATTTTTTTTTTTCACTACATTCACAACAAAATGGTTGACCGTTTATTAATGTCTATTTGTGTTTATCTTCTAAGTTTACTAATTCACCAATAATTTTACTAGCGTCCAGTAAGTTCAAAGGCTTCTTATCCAGCAATTTCTTATCGACTAATTTACTATATTCTTTTTCTATGGCTGTAGCTAATTGTAGATCTCGGTAGGTTACACGGTTTCCCACATCATGAGTGGTCAATTTCAAATCAACAATGTTGTAAGTAGTTGTTATAGTTGGATGATGGTTCATCCTTTGAGCATTCTGGGCGACTAAATTAAGAAATTTCCAAGTTGTGATGAAGTTTTTGAACTTATAGTTAGCAATCAACTCACTCGGTTGCTCGCTTGATTGTTGACTTGATTGTTGACTTGATTGTTCACCTATCAATCTCCAACGATTAGCCCCATTATTCAACTTGGTTAACTGTTCTTGTAAAATTTGTCTTGAAAGAACAAGCTTTTTCAGAGACATTGCTTATCTATACTAGCTTCTGTCTTGACAACTTCTAGGACTACTGTTTACGGATGCCGATCAAGCAGAAGCAATTGTCCTCTGATGGGATTCCAGAGATGGAATTTATGCTTGAAAGTAACTGTACACCGACACAAATTCATTCTGAAGTAAAATTACACAGGTGCGTACCAACACCGTGGTACTTTTACTCGGGTGCAGTACCGTAGTAGTTCTACACAGGTGTCGTGCTAGTTTGAAGTAATTTTACTTCGATGCGGCTGGATTCTGGTGCGACTGATGGGGATGCCATCTATAGATATCAATCTCAGATTTGAATATAGGAGAATTACTGGCTTTTTATGGTGTCAGCTATTTATATACTATACTGGCCAGATAGTTTAGAATACCCTCATAGTCAAATACTACTACATCGTCGTTATCAGAATGATATTCCCAAGAACCAAATTGTAATTGATAATTTTGATCAAATGTATAAACAATTAAATTTACACGAAAGGGTACCGTTTTTATTAAGTAGAGGGATCAATTATACCTATGTCAATGTTGCCAATGACTTGAAAATGGTTGCCGTTGCTAGAAAGAATATAAATGCTATGCTGATTATTGTATTTCTTCATAATTTTTATCAAATTCTATATCGATATTTATGTAATAATAAAAATAGTCACAATCAGGACCGCAAGGTTATACAATTGGATAAGGATATCATAATTGATAATATTAATGTTTGTTTTGAACTATTAGATGAATGCATGGATTTTGGCATAATTCAATCTACTGATTATAATTTATTGAAAGAATATATAAAAGTAGAAGTCAATCTTCCAAAGTCTTTCCAATCAAGTAATGAAGCAGATAATGATGATTATGATGATGATGATCATTACTTCGATCACCAGAATGGTGTCAAAGCCAGAAAATCCAAGGTCAATATCAAAAAAAATGATAACATTAAGTCAACTAAAGGTCATGCCGTGATTGATGATGTACTTAGCAACCAAAATAAGTATAGCAATTCTTCTATTTTAAAAACTGGTTCAATGGCTATCAATTGGCGTCCAAAAGGTGTTTTCTATGTCAAAAATGAAATTTATCTTGATATTGTGGAAGATTGTCATTTCTTTTACGATTTAGGTTCTAATGTAATTCGAAGAAATGAAATTTATGGTACTTGTACCGCAATTTGTTATTTATCGGGTATGCCTGTTTGTCAATTAGGATTTAACGAAGAAAATATCTCCGGAATTGATCGTTCAGACATCAAACACATTAATCGTGAACTGAAAATAAACCTTTTGAAAAATAATAATGACGACGATGATGAAGACGATAATGATGAAGTCGATGATTTTCAAGAGGAGGATGTTACAAAGGAAAAAGAGAAGGAAAAAAAGTCAGAAGGAGAAAGTTCACTTTCAAATAGGAAACATAATAAGATACCGCTTAGAAATGTTCAATTTCATCAATGCGTTGAATTATCGTCAATATATGAGAATGATGTTATAAAGTTTATTCCTCCTGATGATACCTTTATTTTAATGACATATCATGTTGAGCAACAAAAGCAAAGTCAAAAGTTACCACTAATCATGATTCAACCAATGTATCGAATAATTACTGAATCAAATAAGTTACAACTTATGTGTGTTTTGAAAACAAACTTTAAAAAAAGATTACATTGTCGAGATTTGATTGTTCAGATTCCTATAGATCCCAATTTATTTGAGATAGACCTGAAATTCAATGTTGTTGATGATTTGAAATTTAAATCGGAATTAGGCGAAGTAAGTTTTAAAATTGATACTTCAGAATTATATTGGAAGTTTGATGATATAACTGGTAGAAGAACTATCAAAATGATGGCGGAAATTCCACTTAATGAAAATGAAATTGATGGGGAAGTAATAGAAAATCACTTTAAGTTGTATGAAAGTAAAGAAAATTATGTTGATTATGATGCTATGGATACCAAAGATAGTCTAGATGACTTTTATGGGGTCAATGGTCATAATGGTAGTCTGCTTAAACGAATAGTTGAATTATCAAAAACGCGACATGACTTTAATAACATCATACTATCATTTAGTATACCCTTACTTACGTATTCAGGAATTAAAGTGAATTATCTAACTGTTGATGAAGAGACATTGAAATATACATGTTTCCCCTGGGTGAAGTATATTACTCGATCTCGATCAAACACAAATAAAAAACCCGATAATCAAGGTTTTGAAGGTCAAAATTGTTATTATAGATTCAAACTAGGAAGCAATTGTTTTCAAGTGGTGTAAGAAATACAATTGGCTTAATACATTCTTGCAAAAACATATGTAACAGTCAATGTTTGAGAATATCAAATAGGAAAAAATAAAATACAAAAACACCAAATATTCAAGTAATTAGAGGTTCAAAACAGGAAGATCTTGGTTTGAAAAGGTGTAAAGAAGCTGGAATACATCAGCCTTCATGTTAGCAATGTAAGTAAGACCAAGATAATCATGTTTTTTGGTGGGGCTTGAAAAGAAGATACGATAATTTTGAAAGTTTAAGAGCCTGAGAAAGAGAAAACTTTTAAAATTTTTGACTACGAACAATTATCATAAGTAGCAGTAATTTTCAATAAGCCGAGCATCATAAGTCGTACTTTAAACCATAATTATGGGTGTTATAGATTTTTCACTATGTGATGAAAATTCGCAACCAATCTTATTTTGTTTGATGGAGGAAAATCAAATTGAAATTTTGGTTATTTCTGACGATTTGATTAAATGATTAAATTGAGATCGATAGTGAGTCCATTAAGGAGATTTTATGGAACCAAAATGAGTTCGAATTTGATTGTCAATCCCTTAGATATTGAAAATACCCAAATAATTCGGGAAACTTCGTCCAAGTTCCCTCGGCCCGAATATATATCGTTTGATTTATTTGGGACGATATATCATCCCAAAAGACCAGTGGCTGAACAGTATTATGAGATTGCTAGTAGAGAGTTTGGAATTGATGTTTCTTTAGATTCACTTACGACCAAATTTCCTCAAATATATCAAAAATTACAAAATCAATATCCCAATTATGGGAAATATTCCAATCAAGAATGTCCTACTGTGGAAGATTGGTGGAAATTATTAATAGTGGAACTATTTGGTATTGAGCATTATTCGATCAATCGAGATTCTCAAGCTTTATGTGATCGATTATTACAACATTTTACAACCAAAGAATCTTGTGAATTATATCCTGATGTTATACCTACATTGGAAAACTTACAATCATTGGGGATAAAAATTATTGCCTCGACTAATTCTGATGATAGAGTGATTGAATTACTATCTAGTTTGGGGGTGTTACCTTATTTTTCTAATATTTATACTTCATATGATTTAGGATATGAAAAACCGAATCGACAATTTTACATGAATATAATGAAACAACAATACAAAGCTGATTATGGTACAAATATAGATAATCAAAAATTACCTAAATATTTGGAGAATTGTTGGCATGTTGGTGATAGTTATTCAAAAGATTTTTTAGGATCAGTTAAGTCAGGTTGGAATGGAATATTATTAGATCGGGATAGAAAATCTCAATTTTTTATAGAAAAGGATAGATTACAATTGCAACAAACTTCGGATGCTTGTTTTATGAGTACTGGTAAAGTTGAAGAAGATAACCCCGATATGTTAATCATTGCCAATAATCGAATTGTGATTGGAAACTTGACCCAGTTGATTGGTCTTTACGATAGAGTAGAACCAGAATACACTGGTATATAGAGAAGAGTAAAAAGACAGGATAAAAGCAACAAAATAATTACGCATACAAGTAAGAACAAAGAAAGAATAAGGATTGAAGAGAAAACAATGAGAGTAATGAATGAATAATGAAAGAATAATGAGAGAATCATGAGACAGTAAAGAAGGAATAATGAAAGCATAAAGAAAGAATATAGAAGAATAAAGAAAGAATAAAGAAAGAATAAAGAAAGAATAAAGAAAGAATAAAGAAAGAATAAAGAAAGAATAAAGAAAGAAATAATTAAGAGAGACAAGACTTTTATGACAAGAGAGAACAAATCACGAGTTCAATACTCAAAGTAAGAGTACCGTACATCAAGACAGATTAGAGTTCAGTATAGCAAGATAGAAAAAAGAGTGAAAGCACATGTATAGAAAAGATAGGAAGAAAGGTGTATACTGTTATAGAATGTAAGGTGTATACTAAGAGAGTACATTATAGCAAGATATAATACAAAGGGTACATTTTAGTAAGATATAATACAGAGAGTACATTATAGTAAGATATAATAAAAAGTGTATACTCAATGAGCACTTTTATCTTAAGCTGGCATGTATTGTATATTCAAAGAGTTCTCTTATCTTAAGATGGCAAGTAAAGTAGATACGAGGAGATTACAATTTATAGTATGTAAAGTGTATTTAGTAAACATGATTGTGAGTCAAAAGGGAATGGCGTATAGGGAATGGCGTATAGGGAATGGCATAGCCACGTTAGTAATAAGACAAACAGTGTAATGGTATAGCCACAAAAGAAAGGATGCAATAGTAGAAGAAATCAGCAACAATAAAATAACATTGAAATAAGACAAGAACAGAAGAACAGAAGAAGACAAGAAGACGACTCGACTCAAGATTTGAATTCCAATATTTATTCTATTTGTTGTTTGTTTTCTATTTGTTTACTATTATTTAATATTTGTTTACTTGTTTACTACTTGTTTTCTGTTTGTTTACTACTTGTTTTCTGTTTGTTTACTACTTGTTTTCTGTTTGTTTACTACTTGTTTTCTGTTTGTTTGTTGTTTGTTGTTTGTTTGTTTTGTATTTATTTTGTATTGGTTTTACTTTTACTTTGCCTCCATTGGCATATGTATCTACAGTCTAGCACTGTTGCTTTTTTTCTTGTTTTTTCAGTCAACTCTTGGCGTAAACTCTGAACCTACCCACTAATTACGGCCCCAACTACTACTACTACAAACCTCAGCCAAGCTTTCGTCATTTACCACTGCCCGCCATGTTTAAAAATCTTAAAAGATATAAATAGCACTCGGGCTTTTTTTGGGAGTGCACATAATCCCCAGATCACCATTACTGAAATAAACGTCTTATAGTGTTAATAAAGATAGAAAATAACCTAAAGAATTCATTACTGAGTAGCAGGTAAGAATGAAGGTAACGGTAATGAGACAAGCCATTGCGGCATGTTGGTTATTTGTCACAGCTAGTGCTATTTCTTTAGATATCACTTCCAAGCTGTCGGTGTGTGCAGCAGCTAAACTTGTTCAAGTCGGGATCTGGAACTACTACGAAGGTACCACATATGGGGGTACGGTTGGGATGTTTGTACCACCATACTATTGGTGGAATGCTGGGCAAGCTTTTGGTGGTTTGCTTGATTACTATGCGTTTTGTGATCCTACCAATGATACTTTGAAAAACTTGATTTATGAAGGTATGTACCATCAAGCTGGGTCGAATTTCGATTTTATTCCAGCAAATCAAACCATGGTTGAAGGTAATGATGATCAAGGGGTGTGGGGATTAACGATAATGCAAGCAGTAGAGAGAAATTTCACTGATCCTCCTCAACATTCTTGGTTATCTATGGCTCAAGCAATTTATAACACCATGAATTCAAGATGGGATGATAAGACTTGCGGTGGTGGGTTGAGATGGCAGATGTTCACTTGGAATGCCGGTTATGATTATAAAAATACCATTGCTAATGGTTGTTTATTTCAAATGGCCGCCAGATTAGCAAGATTTGTCGGTAATGATAGTAATGGTACCGTTACTAATTATACTGATACGGTGGAAAAAGTTTGGGATTGGATGATTGATGTTGGGTTTATGACTTTAGAAGATGATGGTACCGAATTACAATTGTATGATGGGGCAAAAATTAATCCTACTAATCAAAGTTGTGATTATGTGACTCATTTAAAATGGTCTTATAATTTTGGAGTTTTTATTACTGGAGCTGCTTATATGTACAATTTTACTCAAGATGCCAAATGGAAAACCAGAATAGATGAATTATGGACCGCTTCCAAATACTTTTTCCCCAATAAAATTATGACCGAAACTACTTGTGCAACTAATAATAAATGTAATAATGATCAACGGACTTTTAGATGTTTATTTGCAAGATCGCTATCGTTGGTTTCTGTGTTGGTACCGGAAATGAGATCCGAGTTTGATCCATATATGCAAACTTCAGCTTCGGCTGCTGCTCAATCCTGCTCTGGAGGTACAGATGGGATCACATGTGGATTCAATTGGGCTTTCACTGGCTGGGATGGTCAGTATGGATTGGGTGAACAAATGTCAGCTTTAGAAACTATTCAATACTTAATTTATCCCGATTTCCCTGCACCTTACACTTCAACAAATGGTGGTAGTTCTCAAAGTGTACCTGATGCCGGCTTGAATATAGGTACAAACCAACTTAATACCAACTTATTAGATATTAAAGCTAAAGACAGAGCCGGAGCTGGGGTTTTAACTGCTGTTGTATTGGCACTGATATTAGGTTGCTCAGTTTGGATGATTTTTTAAAATTTTCACCATTCTTCTTTTAGCGCTTGCTTTATTAAATATACATGTACTATAATTGATTCAATTTCTTTAAATTTATTGCCACTTTTTGTCATTTTTTTGCCATTTTTTTAACTATTTGGTTGTTTCTATTATGATTCATTGCTTCTTATAAATTGCGCGAGCGCATTTTCATTAAAGTAAAACTATTTAAGAGTACACTATTACATCTAAACTATTATAAGGCAAAGATGGTTCTTTTTGAGTCTATCAACAACTTTGCTAATCCTAGTAGCAATGGTATGCCAGGTGGAAGGCGAAGGCGTCTATATATTCCACCATCTACGAATTTTCCGTTATTTAGCTATGGAGTTGGTGATGATCAAAGGTCGTTTTTATCGTTAATTGAGAATGCTTCAAGCGTAGGAGGAGATGACATAAGTGATGCTGCAAGTGTAAGTACATCCCGGTCATTGCCTTCAACATTGAGTTCTGTGCATGCTACGGATGATCAGGAATCGTTTCATAGTTGGTTAGTTGAAGAACATCAACGTCGATATAATGCAACCACTGAAGATTCGGATACGAATGAGGATGGGGGACTACTAGAATCATCCGGTTCAATTCATTCGGAAACTAAGAGTATAGAAGAATTAATCAATTTTCAAACAACTTACAGTACAGAAGTTAAAGTATTATTTTCATATTCATTTCCTTTGATTATTACATTCATATTAGAACATTTTTTCTCTATTGTTTGTTTGTTAGTGGTTGGACATTTAGGTAAAGTTGAATTAGCAGCGGTTTCTTTAGCTACCATGACTTCAACTATAACATTTGCTATTTTTGAAGGAACTGCTACTGCTCTAGATACATTGTGTCCTCGAGCATATGGTGCTGGAAATTATGAATTGATGAGTTTGAGGGTACAAAGATGTATGTTGTTATCATGGCTTATGTTTATCCCCTGTGCGTTTGTTTGGTGGAATGCTGGGTTTTTTTTGAAGTATGTGATTGCAAGTAATGAAGTAGTTCGATTAACAACCCAGTTTTTGCGAATTTTGATAATAGGTGGACCAGCATATATCTTCTTTGAAGATGGGAAACGATTTTTACAAGCTCAAGGTATTTTTGAAGCTGGGACTGGTATTTTATTTGTCACTGCTCCAATAAATATCTTCGCTTCTTGGTATTTGGTTTGGAATGAAACTCATGGTATTGGTTTCATTGGAGCCCCAATAGTTGCTGCTGCAAATTTTTGGTTAATGGCAATTTTGATGGTTTTGTATGTTCGATACATCGACGGATCTGCTTGCTGGTTTGGAATTTTCTCATTAAAAGAGTTAACTAGTGAATGGAACCAATTATTGCATCTTGCAATTCCGGGGGTGATTATGTTAGAATCTGAATATGTCGCTTACGAGATTATGACATTATTTGCATCTTATTTTGGTACTACTGAATTGGCAGCACAATCCGCAGTATCTTCAATTGCATCAGTGATATACATGGTTCCATTTGCTGTCAGTATTGCTGCATCGACCCGAATTGCTAACTACATTGGAGCTCAAAACATTATTGCTGCAAAAATGGCTACATTAACTGCATTAATCACGTCAATTGCTGTTGGAATGACCAATTGCTTTTTATTGATTGTGTTTAGATTTCATATAGCAAGATTATTCACTCGAGACCCTGAGGTCATTGAACTTGTTGGAGATTTATTTTTCCCATTAGTTGGGTTCATTCAATTGTTTGATTCAGTGGCATCTGTATCTAACGGGGTTCTTCGTGCTCAAGGTGGTCAGAGAATTGGTGGTGTTATCAATTTCTTAGCTTATTATGCATTTGGATTGCCTTTGGCTTTGGTATTATGTAAATTCTTAGATTTAAAGTTGAAAGGATTATGGCTAGGTATTGGAAGTGGTATGGTGTTGATTGCAATTTCTGAGCCTGCCTACATTTTTTTTACCGATTGGGAACTGATCATAATGAGAGCCGGTATCTACAACGACGATTCTGATTCAGAAGTTGCATCTATTTGATTTAATATCTGAATCCGATTGCGGGAGACTGTGGCTACTTTTAGCTTTTAGCTCAATACCAAACTTGAATTGGCACATTTACATTTTGCTTTATCATATTCGGACGCATTGATCCTTGAAACTGAGGCTATATCAGTATCAGTCTCTTGGAATTCTAATAATCTACCAATTTAATTCCGCTTACATACGCTTAAACCCGGCATTCTAATTTTTTTTTTTTTGTTAAGGGGAAATTTTGATTTTTGTATTGGCTGCAAAAACACCAAATTGCATTTGTGTATAGATAATCCGACATTTGATACAGTAAAAATCAATCAATTGGAAAGTATGGATGATCAATTGATTGAATCGTGTAGATATTTTGATCTGGTAGTTAATATAGTTGAGGAATTGATTGAAAATAGCATCAACGCTGAAGCAACTAAAATATCTATAGAAATAGATGCAAGGTCAACTGGTTTGGATTATTTGGCAATAAAAGACGATGGACACGGTATTTTCAAGAAAGACTGTATAAAATTGAGTCATGAATTATGTGAAGCAAGCAAGCTGCTGAAGTTTGACTCTTATAATTGTCAAAGAGGGTCATTATATATTCTTAGTCTGTTATTATGCAAAGATTTTGCATCCATGAAAATCATAACTAAAACCAATACTGAACTATTTGGACGACTGATGAAGATATTCAATGGTGAAATTAAAAGAGATACATGCCATGAAGTGTTCTCGACAACAAGTGGAACAACCATAGAGTTTCAAAAACAAGTCAAGAAACCGTTTTATCTGGCTAGCTGTAAAAGGTCCTGTTTGCGACTATCCAGCTCTAATATGCAGCAAATCCGGTTATTGATAGCAAAATATGCAATAATATTCAATCACATCAGATACAGCTTCAAAGTGATTAACAATAAAATAAAACCAAAGTATTTGGTTATTCCTGCTCGTTTGAGTATAACTCAAGTATTATCACAAGTACTGACATCTTTTGCGTCTGGAAAAGAATTATTTACATCTATTGATGCTCGACATCAAATTCAGGGTAATACCATACATTTTTCTGGAAACTTTCAGTATAATGGTACCCATTCATTCAAATTCAAGCTTTTATCAATAAACAAAAAATGTGTTAATAATAACTCGAAAAACCCAATCTTCCATAAAATTAATGCTGTAGTCAATAAAGTCAGTAAAAATTTGAAGCATGGGATCTTCAACAACTGGGTTATACTAATCGAAGGGATTCCAAACAACTTTTTTGATGCTGGTAACAGTTCAAGGTATTGTTCTAAGTTTGACGATATAGTCGAGAAAGATTTATTACAAATGATATCTAAATTCGTTTTACAGGCAGTATTCCTGTCTGGAACCCCCGATATCACAGATCACAAATTGACTTTTGAAGGTAATCGAAAACAATCTAAACAAAGAAGTCAAATACTTCCCACTAGACTTGCTACAAGGAGATTTAGAGCGCAGCTATCTGTGGTCCAACGAACTCCTCGTGATAGTAGTGAAACAAGCATCGCAAGTACTCCTTCTAATTTATTTTCAAATTGTGATGATACGCTTAATGATGCTTGGAGTGTTTACGTCGACGATGAAATGAATGACGAGACAACCCATATCTCCGAAAAAGGGATTGGCCCTTCAACCGTATTCAATACAGCCTACAGAAGCCAACGTGGGAATTCCCAAGAGCTAAGGAAATGTAAAGATTCAAGTGAATCGACAGCGAATACTGGTTATTGTTTTATGAATCACAATTCCAAGAAGCCTCTACAGAAACCATCTTGGATAGAGAAATCTAAAAAATGTATACAGCTAGAATCAGCAGTCAACGATAATCACAAGAATACGGCCCAAAAGATTCATCAACTGCAAAGTATTCTCCAAGTATCGACATTATCATCATACATCAAATCATATGTCGATAACGCAACTGTTGATAAAAGTGCACCAACGGTTTGATGGTCATGATGGTCATGATAAGCAGGATAAAGAAGATAAAGTTGTTATCAACAAGAATATTCAGATCAATAATCCTAACACGGGTATTAGCTTATTGGTATATCATTTATGAATTTGTTTTGCTTTATTTTAATTAACTCTTGTATAAGTAAAGTTTATTCATTATTGCTTCTATATATTCTCTATCCACTCCTACACTGATCTATACCTCATATTCATCAACTTAAGGGTTCTCCAACAATTTGCTTGACTTTAGCTCCAGACAAAAAACTGGTTGATACATGAGTAAATGAATGAATAAATGAATGTAGAAACTACTGAGTTTTTATTTAAATAGAATTTCTATTAACTACTGAGTTTTAATTAAATAAAATTTTCATTATTCAACAACTGAGTTTTAATTAAATAGAATTTCTATTATAAACTCAGTAGTTGATAATTAAATTCAATTTCTACTATCAATTACTGAGTTTTAATTAAATAGAATTTCCATTATTCAACTACTAAGTTTTTAATTAAATAGAATTTCCATTATCAATTACTGAGTTTTTAACCGTTGTTTACTGTTCATCTCACTACAAATAGTTTTAATTATATTGTCATGAATTAATTGTGTTCGAAATAAATAAGTAAAACTTGTCCAAATACATTCAAAAAAATGTGCCATGAATTATATAAAACCGAATAAAAAGTTTGACTAGTGTATATTTTTAAACACTAGTAAACCGAAATGAAGTGAACCAATATTAAATTGGGCTGATATTTGTTTTTGATTTTTTTGTTTTTGGTATAAATCGAATTATCAAAAGCTTTAAAGCAAAATATTTTTTTTTAGATTTTGATCAAAATATCAAACATTTGATACCGTTTCAAAATGATGTGAAGATAACTTCACATATTAAAAAAGGGCAAGATGCCTATTAAAATCAAGATTCCAAAGCTTGCCTTGACTCTGTTTTCTCCTGAGCCATATGTCGAAACAGCTGGTATTTGATTGGCACTACTACTAGAACTAGAATTGATACCTTTAGAAGTACTAGTTTTAAATGTCTGAGGCAATTCTGTAGTTGATGTTGGAGGAATAACTTCTGAATTGGAATTAGTCTTTTTAAAGGTACTAGTTTTTAATGTTTGAGGTGATTCTGTATTTGATGTTGGAGGAATAACTTCTGTATTGGAATTAGTGTTTTTAGAAGTATTAGTTATCAGTGTCTGAGGTGATTCTGTATTTGATGTTGGAGGAATAACTTCTGTATTGGAATTAGTCTTTTTAGAAGTATTAGTTATCAGTGTCTGAGGTGATTCTGTATTTGATGTTGGAGGAATAACTTCTGTATTGGAATTAGTGTTTTTAGAAGTATTAGTTGTCAGTGTCTGAGGTGATTCTGTATTTGATGTTGGAGGAATAACTTGGGTATTGGAATTAGTGTTTTTAGAAGTATTAGTTGTCAGTGTCTGACATGATTCTGTATTTGATGTTGGAGGTATAACTTGGGCATTGGAATTAGTGTTTTTAGAAGTATTAGTTGTCAGTGTCTGACATGATTCTGTATTTGATGTTGGAGGTATAACTTGGGTATTGGAATTAGTGTTTTTAGAACTACTAGTTGTCAGTGTCTGAGATGATTCTGTATTTGAAGTTGGACTACTTTCACTTTCAGTTCCATGACTACTGGTAGCACTAGATTTGTGTACACTTTGACTTTCTTCGGGTGTGCTGCAGCTACTTGTGCTAGTAACAATAGTACTCACTTTAGTATTACTATTGGTTTTCACCCCAATTGTGTTCAGAGTACTTGAAATTCCTTTATTGGATTCTCCAGAACTACTTGTACCACTTCTAATTTCACTATACGATAATTGTGAAGAAGGAACTCTTAAAGTACTCATTTTCGTATTAGAAGTTTTCTGTGAAGTAGAACTAAGAATAGTAGATGATATTGGTGTCTGTGTACTGATACTAGTAGGAATCTTTGAAACAGAAGAATTCCAATATTTAAATGAAGATGACAAAACCGATAATGAAGAAAAGCTTGAAGTCGAAGAAATCAATACAGTAGATGAAGGAACAATAACACTGAAACTTTCTGAACTAGATAATGAACTTGAAACCTCAGATGATTTAGTTAGTGATTCTGATACTAGAGATGATATGAAACTCGTTACCTTAATGGATGAACACGATGAAGGAACTTCCACCACAACTGTTTCAGTTCCACCTGAAGTATATGGTAAAGTTGTAGTACTAATATAACTTTCTGTCCAAGTGCTTGTGATAGTA
>JANIWI010000107.1:18897-38306 GCA_030705115.1 Suzukiozyma pseudoglaebosa | reverse complement strand
GAAAACTATAGGACTCAATTTATTATGTTTGATTAATGCTGATCTAAATAGTATAATATTTGCAAATAAATTGAAGAAATAGATCGAAGTTGAATGAACCCATAAACTTGGCAATCTTATGTTGACTTTGTTAATGTTAATGATTCGTATAGTGACAATTATAAAATTATAACTCCAGAATAGCACATTAATTAAATTGATTGGGTATTTAAATTCATGTATTAAATCTGGAACCAAAAACGTTGACACTGATGCCAACAATTCAATAATAACTAAAAGATATTCAACACTAACTCTTAGTCTATCCCAGTGTGATTTGAATACTTCAGTAGTGTGTCCATGAATAGTACCATCAACCTTAGTATCTGGTAAGTTTTTCAAGTCGAAATGACGAGCTTTTAAAGAAAGTTTATTATTATCACCATCATGATTCATTGATCCGTATGCAGCATGATCAGCCATCAATGGCTGATCTTCCTGCAATCGGATTCGTTTTCTTTGTCGTTTCCAACTGGTGAAAGATTTTAGAAGTAAGATTATTAACGAAATGGAACCAATTATTAACGGCGGATACAATTGCAATTTGTGTCGAGCACATTTTGTAATATCGTCATAGTCCCATAGACTATGACATGTAGTAAATGTCGATTTCAGATGTGACATCGATGCAAAATAAAAATTATAAATATCTTTCAATACAAATTTTGGATTTATTTGTTATAAATAGTTTTTTTGCATGGTTAAACAAAGAAAACTTATCAGATGCCTTGCGCTACCACTTGGGCAGTTCTTTGTTTGGAGGTTAAAATGTTGATTTTGAATATAATAAGATTAAATAAATTGGATTACAAATGAAAAGAACATTATATAATACTAAATATACTTTGTATTTACGATTTAATTGTTAAGTAAGCGCTTGTTTAATGAGGTTTTAAATTAAATTTCAGTCAAAAAAAAAATTTAAACTATATACAAATACAATGGTTTGGAAAATAACAATTTGTTTATGATATCTTGCGAGTGATGAGTCATAATAGTAACAATAATAATAGTAGTACCATTATCAGGGGTACTTTATGATTAGTATGAAATTTTTTTGAGGGGATGGGATGATATTCCAATCATGTAAACGGCTTCATAGTGCGAAGTGTTTAATCTCAGTTACATAAATTTGATTTGATTTGATAAGTTTAAGGCAAAAAAATAAATATATTGTCAATGTATATAGATATCACAAATGCACATGAAGCCATAAACTGATAGAAATGAATCCATAAACAGATAATCATTTTATAAAAAAATACAGTTGAATAGGTGTAGACGATGTTTTAGTTTTTGATAATACATACTTTATTTTTTATCTTTATTGATGTAATATTTAAAAATAATCATCATCATTTGCTATAGATATATTATTTTTTTGTTTGAAAACAATGATAGAGTTTTTATTTGTCTTTATGACTCATGGTTTTAATTAAAGAATATACTTTTTGTCATCTTTATAGTTTAAGTTAATGCATATTAAGAAGTAAATTTGTTAATTTGATGTTAGGTGTGTGGGGGTTTTTATTTTGTTTGGGGGTAATTGATAAAATCTTTTATCTCTGCTTAGTCATCGGCCCAATTTGGAAACATTGTGTAATTGTGAAAATGATGAAATGAATAGTATAGACGACACCATAATTCATTGGTATAGACAACACCAAGATTCATTGGTATAGACAACACCAAGATTCATTGGTATAGACAACACCATAATTCATTGGTATAATTCCTAGTATAGCACGATAATACAGTCATAAACTCAGCAATAGCATCAAATCATTAATATAATGCACAAATAGAGATACTATATATATATATATATATATATATGCATATATTCACATATATGTATGTATATATTTATATATATGTATGTATATATTTATATATATGTATGTATATATTTATATATATGTATGTATATATTTATATATCTTTATGTTTTTATTCATGTATGGCGTATGTTTATAATTAAAAGTTCTTAAAGTAAACCAGTCAATACCAGTAAGTATATCTCTATTGATTTTCTGTTATGGAACCACGAGTGTAGCAAAACCATTCTTATACTTGTCACTTTAGGTTTGCTACTACAAACACGAACCATCTTCAAAGTACTCAGGATTAGATTTGATACCAATACAATTATACAAAACATACTTTTTCATATTTAACTGCCAATATTGTTATTACAAGTATTTTAATATTTACAAACTTTAATAAACTATTTTAATTTCTACAAACTTTAATCAACTATTTCAATTTCTAAAAATTTTTACCTGGCTTGATCCACTTACCAAAGCATACCTTCCATTTCTAAAAATTGACTTTACTCTCACCTTCTCTTAGGGTTTATAATCTTTTACATAACTAGTTAGTTGATTCACCAGTATTTGTATTTGGTCTCCAGTTTTCCAAACTTGACAAAAAAAAAAAAAAAAAAAAAATAGATAAAAGTACAAGCATTATTCCAGTTGTAAACATCTTCCTACTTGATCTTGTATGTGTGTTTGCTTCCTCTGATTGCCTTCATAACTAACGATTCAATAAGTGTATATGGTAGCGCGGCAGATTTTTAAGGTGAAGCTCAAAGTATGAAAAATGACAAGTTATCAGGGTTACTAGATTGGTATTTACAGATATGTCTGAAGCTAAGTTGGATAGAACCATTGCTAGGTTTCAAGCTAAGATTGATAGTGGGTCGTACTATGAGGCCCATCAAACTTTAAGAACCATCACCAATAGATATGTAAAATCGAAACAATATCCAGAAGCCTGTGAGATATTATACCAAGGTTCATCAATTTTAACCAAAAACAAACAGTATGCTTCATCATCGGATTTGATAAGTTATTTGATTCAAGTATATATTGAAGCTGGGATTACAAGTGAAAATAGAGATGCAAAATTGAAACTAATTGAATTAATCGGTAATTTACCTGATAGTGAAAAATCATTAATTGATTTGAGTAAACAAAGTTTAAATTGGTCAAAAGATGGTAATCATAATAAATTTGGTGACTGTGATTTACATGATTTATTTGGAAGTAAATTCTTAAATATTATTGGTACAACTGAAAATGATGATAAATTATTCGCCATTGCCGAATTACATTTAATCTTGGGTACTCATGAATCATTACCAAAGTATATATTATTTTTATTCAACTGGTTCAAAACTAACAAACAAGTTGATGCTGGTTTATTTTTATCAAGAGCTATAATAAACTATAGTTATTTAAAAAATTTGAAATTTGTGCAAGAATCTTTAAATAAATATTTGATATTATTAAAAACTTACAATTCAAATTACCAAGAAATATCCCATGATGCGGTTTCAATCTTGTTTTTCGAAGAATATCCTTTGATCAACTTCTTACAAATGTTGGTATTAACCCTTGGAAAACAAAATTGTTCAAATAAATTCTTGGGCCTTTACAATGAATATAAAACAATGTTGGAAGAATATGGAATTGTCAATTCAATTGAATACATTGGAAAACTGTACTTTGATTTGAACATAGGTAAGCCTAAATCAGGTAACATGATGGCCAACTTATTAGGTGATTTCTTTAAATGAAATGTGACTAATAGATTTTCATGAACTCAAACACAAATCCTTGTAAAAAGGGCACAATAGACAAGTATATACTAAATGAAGTGCAAGCAATTCTCAACCTCCTAAACCAAATGTAAAACATATATAAACATAAACATAAACATAAACATGTACATATAATTACACACACACATGTATATACACATATATACGCATATATGTACCAATATATGTATAACAGAATTTATAAATATTTTCAAAATAAACCTTTAAAACATAATGCAATTGCAAACAGTATTCAATATTCATTCACATCATCTTTGATTAGATTTGAAGAGTCCAATACCTCTAATAATTCCGGTCTTTTTGCTTTAATTAATTCATGTTTCGCTTCAGAATACTTACACCATTTACGCTCTCGTTTGTGTTGCTCGGGCCATTCTTTCGACAAGTTATCAACAATCAATTCATAAAAATGAAACTCTGTTTTTGGCTGCTGAATCAAAGGATCAAAATCACCTTTGATAACTGGAGCTTTACTGCCTCGAATATCATAAACTACTGGTAATTTTTGCGTGATTTTACCTTCAACCCCGGCTTCTTCCCACGATTCTCGTACTGCTGTTAGCATATAATCGTCAGTTTCGTCCAATTCAATACCGCCTTTGGGTAATACCCATTTACCTTCGTGAACACTCGACAGAATCATTATCACCTTATCCTTGTCTTCACTCAAGCAAACACATCCAGCAACCATTCTTGCTCCCGTCTCCGGGCTGTAGTACTGATTCTCTCTACCCTGTCTTGCTTCACCGCCAACCATTGTAGTATCTAACACCTCGCTGGGTCAGGCTGGATCTAGTTTATAGCATATGCGAAATTTGTACCACTATATAAACATCACGTAGTAGTCGACAATGAATTGGATATTGATACTACTGTTGGTGGGAATAGCTGTGGGCCATGGAGACCATGGTACCAACTCTAACAAGCCCAATCATATGAACTGGGAGCAATGGCACATGATTGAAGAGCATGGGTTAGATGTTTATGACGCTGATACCATTTTCAAGCTCCACGATTTGAGTGACAATGGTGAATGGAGTCATCGAGACGTGTTGAATCTCTATGGTTTACTAAGAGAACTGATTGTTGGTGATGGGAGTGGGATGGGAGAACACGATCATTCTCATGAACAATTCACTCAACAAGATAAAGATAAGGTGATTTCGACGGTATTCGGCATGATTGATAGTAATAAAGATGGAATCATCTCTTTACAAGAGTTCAGAGACTTCAAGCAATTAGGGAATTCCTTGCCTGATCTCGGGTACGGTCAGGGCCATCATTTAGATTTTGAAAGTGAGTATGAAGAACATCATTGGCTAAAGTATCACCAAAATGAAGATCCCGATGTATTGATTAAACATAAAGAGGATATCGAGCATGAATTATTACACCATGAACATGAAATTGATCTCTCACATGATGATAACTTACAATTGAGACAAACGTTTAATCATCATTTATCAAATATTCGATTATATAACTTGGCTCCCAAGTATTTGAACGCCTAGGATGTCACACAAGTCTCTCTATTGTCAAACTATATACCTTGAAATAAGTATAATGAAACAAATATCATTATCAAACAAAACTTTTCAAAATAGTTGAAATTGTCAAAATATGTTGCATTTTATAGAGCATTGTCATTTAATCGACATCGTTCTATAGATCGATAATGTCCCATTCACGGCTTCATCCATTCAAATGAAAATTATGGATTCTTGTATAATATATAGGTTCATATGTAATCAATTTTTGATTGATTTAAATGCACATTCTCTCAATTCGGTTAAATCTTTTTGACATTTGGAAACATCGCTATTATTCATCCGTAAACAAGCTTCGTATCCTTGTAGTTTGCCAGCACATACTGTGTGTATTTTCTGAAAACTTGGTACCGATCTCTTTATACAACTTGCTAATTGGCCCTGTTGCTGATCACAATCCTTGTCAGTGGACATACATTGATGAAAAGCAAGAAATTGTTGTGGACAGTACCTAGCTATATCCTCCAACAAGATCTGATCCAATACTGATGATTTGGCTGACATTTGAATGAAATTTTCAATCCAGGTTGACTTCAAGTGAAAAATCTCTACTCACAAAATTTCACCTTCAGTTAGCCATACTAACGACAATCTAATGAAATATCAAAATAACTTATATAATATAAGGACAAGGTTATTGTTGATCCTAAGTTGGGTTCCTGTGGGGTATACTGTTTTGAAACATGGAGTCAGTCCGTATCAAATAACTGGTTCTTCCATGGCACCAAGTCTTAATCCGGGATTAGATCTGGTGGAAAACGATGTTGTTTTGGTGAAGAAGTATGGCTTGAAGGGCAAAGATGGGTTGGCGAGAGGCGATATTGTTGTTTTCAGGTCACCATATTATCCAGATAAGTTGTCAGTGAAGAGGGTCGTAGGAATACAAGGTGATAAAATTAATACCAGACCGCCATGTCCAAAACCTCAACAGAGAGTATTAAGAAATCATGTCTGGGTTGAAGGAGATAATGCTTTTCATTCTATTGATTCAAATACTTTTGGCCCCATTAGTCAGGGATTAGTTGTTGGTAAAGTCATTGCCGTTATTTGGCCACTATCAAGAATTGGAGTCGACTTTTCTAAAGGTGGTCGAGACCCTCGAGATCTAGACGAACCGGTGTAAGAAGCAGTAGCAACAAAGTCGCTTTTTGTTGCTTCTGCTTTTTAAACAGCCTGTAATTAAATAATCAGTATTTGGGTTGATATAGAAGAGATTTTGAAGTAGTTGGTCGATTAGGTAAAGGAGGATTTGGAAAAGTTATTTAACCCAGAAATCGATTTGAAGGTACGTTTCACTAACTATTAACCTGAACCTCGATTGATATTTGCATAATACCGAATCTTACCCACGATTGAGAATTTTATTATCATTATTGATGGGAATTGAGAAGAGTAATGGTATTTTATTAAGCAAAATTTAGAGAGCTTTACTGATTAATTTATGATTTATCTGGTTGTCAAAACCGAAGTATTGATTGCCTGTTTAAGAAAAACAGCACAGCTAGGGGATTGTATCGGATTTATAGAATTTACTTACACCAATATTCTTGGTGAAAACTTCAAATTGATCTTCTTAATCTTGTAATAATAATATTTTTATTGAAACACAAACTATAAACCTTGATATTCTTCTACTTTATTGTTAGTATCGGTGACTTTACAAGAATCAATCTTGATAACAAATAAGGCATTATCACCACATTTGATATAGTTTTCTGCCTGAACTTGATCAATTTTGGAATTATTTTGATGCAATGATAAGTAAAACTGATGAAGTTCATTTTTTGGTTCAATTAATTCGGCTTTTCCTGCCAACATCACTGAAACTCGACTAATTTCATTCTTATTCAAATTTGCTAATAATTCATAAAGACTATTTCGTCTTTCTCCTTTAGGTTGATCATTTGATTTGGCAGACATCCAGTCATGTACCAACAAAGAAACATTAGCATTATTGATCATATTATCATACTTTATTGATTTTTTGGGGGTTGTAATTATTATCATATCAATATTATCTTTATGATAATATGTATAATTCATTAATGTAACATGAGGGATATCGTTCAAACTTGTAGCTAAATGAACAAATCTTGTAGATTTCAACAAACTGGTAACGTTATCAGGTAACTTCTCTGGCATTTTGATAAACAATTGATCTGTCAATTTATTTCTTACTAATTATCAATACTTAATTATTTTCCTGTAGACAGACAACCTTGATTGTTTTAATATGCCAGTATTTCAATTTACATTTTGTTTTACACGAGAAGTAAGAGCAAGTGAGTACTGAAAGCATGCTACCAATAAGTCTTGTTATCAATAATCTTATAAGTCAAATTCTTTAAAAAATTAATATTTCAATGTAGCTACAGTTTTTTATGAATAGCATAAAATTTTTTGATACAATTGTAGTTTGACCACAATAAACGCTCGATGATGTGTATTCTTAGTCTATAATCTAGTCAACCTCTTAAAAATATTAGAGTCGGGAATTAAGGTTGCAAGTTCATCTAAGCTGATATCAACTTGAACCATTCGATTATCATCAATAACTAAACTTTTGGGTTGATTGGTATTTATAATATGACCGCCTTCGTTTGTAGGAGAATCCAATAATAAGCCGAGTTTATACAAGATTTCCCACAGATTTTTCATCACTTCTGATGACCAAATCTTTTGATTAATTTTGAAGTTTGTCAGAATATTATTATCGAACGCATTATCGGAATTATTAGTGGTTGCAATAATATTGAAAGTTTTAATCATCTCAACATACTCATTGTACGCCAAATTGAAATTTAATGTTTGTAATTCATATTTTTCAATCCATCTGGTAGCAGCAATTGCTAAAAATAGTTCCAATTGCGATAATGAAGAAACTATACTTTGAATATGATTCTTGGATTGACACTTCTGATATAATGCCACCTTTGCGTCGTCAATAAACGGACTACTCAATGATATTTGTGAAACTGGATAAACAAAATTATTGTTGAAATCTTGAAAATTTTTCAAAGTATAATAATTTTGAAATAAGATCTTGAAAAAATTGGATGTCTTTATAGTAAATAAATTTTCAATATAATTATTCCAGGCTTTACCATATCCTTCATTCCCTAAATGCTCAATATTCTTCTCATTCATTATCAATGATAATTTTGCATCACTCCAAAATTCATCTAATGTACTAGGTTTATTTATTATTATAAGCCTTTGAGAGAATCTACTTCTCACCCGCTTTTCAAGAGACTCTCGAACTGTAATCTTGGTAGATACCCCGACAATACATATAGGAACAGAACTTGTTTGACATAAATCAAATAAATTATAAAGCAATGTTTGTTTTGTATCGCTCGTGAATTTGTCAAATTCGTCAATGATAAATATAATCGATAATCTATGCTCATCATCACCAGTAACTTCATTTTTATCTAATGTTGCTAGAATATTAGCAAATGTGTCGTTAATTGATCTCAGTTCAAACGTCATTTGATCATCAGCTTCTCCACCAAGTTTTATGTCTAATTGTTTGGCAATTTCTCTCAATGCAACATTATCATCAATATGAATGAAAGCATTTAATCTTATTGTAATGAACTTTTGTGGGTAATCTTTTTCAAGTTTATTAAGGGCCATATTTATCATGGCACTTTTACCAGAACTCCTCGGTCCAATTAATAAAACGGAATGTCCCTCATTGTCTTGAATAGTATGCTCAAACATATTATATAAATCCATGTACTTATCATTTAAGCTTGAATTTAGTAGGTTATTAAAATTTCCAACCAATTGATGAGTAATAATTGATTTCATTTTAGCAACTTCTTCTTTAGATACTTTGATTTCTTTCATTGCATCGATTGATACAGGTTGATCTTTAGGTAGTTTGATTTCTTGTGTTGGATCGAGTGAGACAGGTTGATCTTTTTGTTCATCATCAGTTGTCTTTTGCTTCTTTGAATTTTGATCAATGCGATCTTCATCACTTACGTTTTTTATTTGTCTTTTCAAGGATGGTGGTACTAGCGATCCTCCAAGTTTAGATTTTGCAGCTTTTTTCAATTTGTCCAAAAATGATTCTTGACTTGGTTGGGTAGTTTTCCTCTGTGTTTGCCTCAAAGGATTAAATATGCTCTCAGCATTCGATGGGTTAGTCGACATGTATTTGCTTATCGGTTTCTGTGTTTGTATTGCTGCCTCGTGAAAGTCACCAGACTCATTCACAGATTGATTTTCTGGATTCAGTAGATCCAGGTTCAGTTCTCCATTGTCAGGCATTATTCGTCGTCCACTGTCCTGGCTCAGAATTTTTTGCGGAGATGAATCAGGCCCTGAAGATTCTGTAGGCAAAAAATCTTCTGAATTTGGTGATTTAATAGGTGAAGACTCTGGAGCATTACTGTTTGTTACCTTGATTGTTCGTATTTTAACGCTAGCATCTTTAGCCTTAGTGTTCTTCCTTAAACTTTTGAATGATTTTAAAAATACTCCTCGTTTGATTTCATGGGGTTTTTGACTAATCACTTCCTGATTATCTACCTGCTCTTGTTTGGAAGTTGTAGTTTGATGTAAACCTTTCTTTTCTCGTATCCTCTTGACTAAGTTGTCAGATTCTAACATGTCTTTCGACATTTCTTTAATAGAAGAAAATTCATGTTCGAAATCATCTTCAATACCCGCCATATCTCAAGCAAACGTACAGCAATTACACTTTTACTGTTGGTTCTTGTTTCACGCTACAAAATTTGTTGATTTTACAACCACCGCGAATAACATTGTTACCACAATAGAATTCATCAACTATAGCACAGCACAAAAGAGGTAAGCAATCAATAGCTACACGTAGCATGATTGTGTTTGGTTAGAAAATGGCTACATTCAAAAAAAAAATTGGTTGCAAAAGCTTGATATTTGATTGACTTCATGAAGAGGTGACCTTTCTCCGAACCGTATCTCAATTGAACAGTCTCAAGAGTTGTGACCATGAATGACGTTATCCAGCTGCTACGACTGGTTGTTCCGGTTAGGTTGGTTTGATATTTTGTGGTTTCGACCAGTTCAATTCTTGCATATTTTGAAACATTTGCTTTTTGTAGTAGTTGCATCGAATTTTGGTTGCTATCATTCGTTATTAAGGATTATTTGAGGTTTTATACTACCATTGAAGTTTCAGATATGCTCCAGTTTGAAGGCAGAATCTAATTCTGAGTCTTGCATTTACTACACCAAAATTTGTTCTGGGATCAAAAAATTGGATACTTTACTTAGTTTGCATTTCAAACATGGTTGGGATTATTCTATTAACTTGTAGAAGAGTACTGCTTCCTCTGCTTTAATTGCTTTTCAACTTTTGAATCATGCCATATATTGGGAGAACTTATTTTTTACAAAGTGGGTATATGTTTCACCTGATTGATCTTTGAAACTTGATGCAAAAGCTTCATCAAACTTTCGATTTTAGTACTATTTGATGTTGTCAAGGCTTTCTGAGTATGAAACGTTTATCAGCGTACTCTATTATATATATCATTGGGTGACTTGATAATGGAACATTTGCTCAATTTTAAAAATGTTATCAACTATTCCCGATTTAACTTTCAAGGATGGTGCTAGATCAACGTCGTTAACTTATACATCTTTTGCTCCTAAAAATAGGATCACTGAGCACAAATTAATGGAGATATATGCATTTGTTATAATTGGGTTAAACCTCACTGAAGACATTCCAAAGAGATATTTCAGTTTGTCTAAATCGACACCTTTTACGTTCACTGTTGATCAATGTATTGAAGTCATGGCAAATCTAGAATTGAATATCGAATTAGCAAATACCACAAGTATTATATCATACAAATTCAAGCTGAGTCTAGCTAGAGTACTCATTCGTAAGTTCTTCAATGCTAAATTGTTGCATTGTCCAAGCGATAGAACTTTAAATTATTTGGATGATCTGGTGCTGTTGCAACCAACTGCTAAAGGTTTGGCTATTGTTCATAAATTTTGCAAAACAATCGGAATGAAACCTGAACGTGTTCCCCGTATACTACTTACCAGCCACAATTCCATGAATTTGATTGGATTGGACAGGGATACTGTTACCGATAATATTGTATATTCTGATTACCTTGTTCATATTTTATTTCAGAAGATGTTGGGCAAAAAACAAAACACATGGAGTAGTTACAACGATGCCGATCCTATAAAGATTCTTTATAATGAGCACTCAACCTCAGATGATGAATTTTGTACTTTGAATGTAACAGTTGGATCGTCTCCATTTTCGGCAATATCAAACAGAAATTTAGAAAGTGATCACCAAGAACCATTACTGCAATCGATTAAAAGCCCATATCATCATAGATACTTTACCAATCCTGATCTGGACTCTCATATGCAATACTATACTTCGGATATGGGTGTCAGATTTCATAAAGCTTGTGAATTTAAATCAGGTGGTCAAAATATATTACTTCATAATTGTTTGACTGGTAAATCTATTTGCCAATGGCTATGCGACTGTACTGATGTTTTGACTATTTGGCAGGCTTCAGAGATTGGCGCTTTGTTTTTGAAAGCTAAATTATTAGACCCTGTTCTATTTTATCCCTCGAAGTCCAATTTTGATAGGTTCTTATGTTCCAGTAATTGTTACTATACAATTAGTAAATTAGGAAAGAAGATCTCGTTTTGGGATACGTATAATAACTCCAGAATACAAGCTAGGATGACAAATAAGGTTTTTAATAGATTGAAAACAGAAATTGGTGATGACATCAAGTTCTTAATCGATAAATCTAATATTGAATACGATATACAAAAAGTCAACCAGGATGAAATAACGCTTGAAGACACCTTGAAGGATCCAGGACTTAGATATTTGTTCAGGCAACATTTGGAAATGGGTCTTTGTGTGGAGAATTTGGACGCATATATGAAGTTGAGACAATTTGAATCGAAGATATCCATTTTGGGTAAATTGCTTGATAATTTGTCCACTGATGATAATAATCATATTTTTGAATTAGCAAACGAGTCAATGTCCATCGCTTACAACATTTATCTAACATATTTGAATACTGAGTCACCTTTTGCATTAAATATAGACTATCAATTGAAGATGCAAGTAGCAAATATGCTAACCATTCTTAACCTGAATCCTGCTTCTTGCGCAGCTGCGACTTATTTGAATACTCCGACCAGGTTGACATCTAACGAAGATGACTCTGCATGTTCATCAAGTAGTGAAAGTGCCCATCAAACAACTTGTGGTGTTTGCACCATTGTCTCAGAAGAAAGTTCAGTTGACAATAAGGTAAATACTGCTAATGCTACAGCAGCATCAGAAGGATCTAAATTTAGGAGACTCGTGAGCTTCAAAAATTCATCAAAAGTGGAAAAGGTTACAGTTGCATCGCTTACTACCTTGGCAAATATTAGTGTATCCTACGAGTTGATCAAGAAACAAATTTTTAGAATGATGGAAATTGACTCTTTCCCAAAATTTCTTGAAAGCGAATTATGTACACTGATACATCATAACTTCAGAGGGATTGAGAATTCTAAATCTTCTAATATAAGTTCTTTCAATTAAACATCTCATAATAATTACATAGAAGTTTTCTAGCTATAAATACAAATATAAAAAATTACCGAGTGAAGTGTGAGTATGAGATTATGCAACTGGTTCAATAGTAGTACCTTTCTTAATTGTAGCCCAACCAATTAAACGCCAATGTTTATCAATACGTCTCGATAAAGCAATCTTTTCATTTACTTCTGTACATGCTGGAGAAGTTAACTGTAAACGAGCCATATCAGCTTTAACTGCAACAACTCTTGCACCGGTAGCAGTAGAACCAATATTAACCATCAAAACCTCACCACTATCTAATTTACGAACCTGAGCCCCTTTATTTTGACCATCAGTTTTAACTCCTAGTAATCTTCTCAATAAGAAATAATTTATTTCTATGTCTGTGTAAATTGATGGTAAATTTCCTTTGGCTCCAACAACTTGACCAACCAATCTATCAGCTCTACAAAGAGTTGGATCCACTTTGGTACCAACACCGATTAACCCACCAGGAACAGCAAACTTCAAATCGTTATGTTCAGCAAAAAGTGAAACAACGTGTGAAAAAATTGGTTTACATTTTATTTTACCATTATCATCTTTTGTAACAATACCAGGTCTAATTTCGATCTTATCACCAATTTTGAAAACCCCATTCAAAATAGAACCACCAGCAACACCTCCTTTCAAATCATCAATTTCAGCACCCGGTTTATTAACATCAAAAGATCTAATAACAATCAATCTTGGAGAGGCGGTAAAATCTCTAACTGGAACAGGAATATAATTACAGATGAATTGATTAACAGCGTCAATATTATACTTTAATTGAGCTGAGATTGGAACGATAGGAGCACTATCAGCAATAGTACCTTTGATAAATTGTAAAATAGATTTTTCATGTTCTAAAGCCGATTCTTCTCTCATTAAATCAACTTTATTTTGTAAAATAATAACATGTTTTAATTTCATAATTTCAATGGCAGCTAAATGTTCAGAAGTTTGAGGTTGAGGACAAGATTCATTCCCGGCAATTAATAATAATGCGGCATCCATAACGGCTGCCCCTGACAACATAGTACTCATAAGAATATCATGCCCAGGACAATCGACAAATGAAACATGTCTTAATAATTCATATCTACCATTACAACCTTCTCTTTGACATTTAGGTCTAATCTCTTTGTCTGATTTGAAAGATTTATAACAATCAGGTTCAGGACAAGTTGGGTCATTACATTTGTAAATTTTAGCGTTAGCATACCCTAATTTAATAGTAATATTTCTTTCTAATTCATCTTTAAATCTGACGGTTTGAACTCCGGAAATAGCTCTAACAACAGTCGATTTACCATGAGCGACATGTCCAATAGTACCAATATTAATAGTTGCTTGTCTATTAATAATTTCTGGCGATAATGGAGTTAACTCATCAAGGTTTGGATTATCTGGTTGTTCAGGTAACCCACCACCTTCTTCAAATTCACGTCTCAATGCTTCTTCATCTACTTCTTCCTCTAATCCGGCAAATGATACTGATTTCTTCTCATTAGTGGCAGATTCAGAAGTTTTTTCACCTTTATCTTCAGTATCACTTTCAATATCATGTTCGTAGATATCCTCTTCAACATCTTCTATGGTACTACCAATGACAATGTCAGGCGTGGCATTTTCTATATCATCGTAAGACATCTTTACCTCTGTATTAAGTCTACTTATCTTTGTCTTAAACTATCACCTTCTACAGTAGAGAATTTTTCAAAATCCTACCAAATTTTGATCGGTACAAAAACGACCTTTCTAAGGTCACGTGACACTATCTATAAAGCTTTTACTATATAAGCAAATTGCAATTAACTAAGTAGATAGAATCGACTATATATTGAAACCAAAATCATTCATGACTGTATCCACATCTTTCCAAAGTAAATCACCATTCACTTCAAAATCTATAGTTTCTAAGCTTGCATGTAAAGGCGAATCATTAAATGGAACAAACTGGGGAGTTGTACTTTGATTACTATTGCCATAGTTGTTGTTGCTGTGATCGCTATAGTTGTGCTGGCTGACATTGTGACTATTGGAATGTTGGTTCATGTTGTGGATGTTAATATTATTATTGTTATTATTATTATAATTAACATTATTGTTCTTAATATTGTTATTGTTATTGTTATTGTTATTATTATTGATGTTGTTGTTATTGTTATTGTTATTCATATTTCTATTATTATTGTTATTGTTATTGGGAGATCTACTATCATCTGGAGGACCCATATTTGATCTTGCATATCTTTGCGATAATTTCATGTGTTCAGGTGATTGCAGAGAAGCAGCACTTCCCATGTCATTCCGAATTGTAGGGGACGAATCGTTAGATGTATGAACAATCTTGAATATGTTACTGGTCTTCCCAACTCCAATTGGTTGAGGGTCCAATGGAATGGTTCTTATGATTTTTCTTGCTTTATATTCTGCATTTGTTGTAGAAGATAACGATCTACGCTTCTTTCCTGATGAAGTGGTACTACCAGGTGTGGATTTCTGACTAGTTGCTTTTCCTCCAACTTCTGTATCAGACACAACGGCTTCTTCATTATTATAACCATATTCTTCCTCATCGTATGAACCTTCACCATCATCATTCTCCTCGGTATCAGCATTCGCTTTGGCATCATGTCGACTATTTAATTTAATCATTCCAACTTGATCTCGCAAAAGATACATACAGTCAAAAAACACCGATGCTGATAAACGACCACGAATATTAATAGTCAAAGTGCTCATTTTCTTCTCATCCAAAGTTCTGAATAATTGCCACATGTTCCTCATTATACCACTAGCTCTATGAGCAACATCATGTTTCAATATTGATGCTTTCGCTGCCAATGATATTGCTGTCTCGTATATTATTTTACCAGATCCAATATCAATAACTCTCTTAAGGCTAGAATGAATTAATTTCCCAATAATACAGGCAGCCTGCCAAATATCAAGAATGTAAACTCCAGGAAGGTATCGAACAAAAGACTTATCTAGCATTTGAAATTTCTCTGTATGGCTGATTAACGCAATTGCTGCATTATATAACTGAACTAGTCCTCTTTCAAGTTCGAATTGTGCTATCAAACTAGTATCCATAAAATAATATGTAAGTAGATGAACCCGAGATGATAACAATTGAAATTTTCTGAAACCATCATCATTAGGTAATTCGTGTGCCATTCTCATTTCTAATTCATCTAACCGTCGAGTTAATAGTTTCAATAATGGTAATCTTTCAGTAGGAGCAGCTAATCCATAAGTGTCCAATGGATTTGAGTTTAAGGTTTTTGCAACTTGATCTTCAAAATAAGCTATCTCCATCATAAATTTGATTGATTTCGGTACTTGTAAGGTAGAGTTGGGACCAAACAAAGTCCATATTGAAGAGTCAAATTGCACAAATGCAGGAAATCCAAACGATGTTGCAATAGTTTGTGAAGCAATATTACAAACTATCCAAGTTTTGGCATTTTCTTGGGCCATTGAAACTTGTTGTGGAGTTTTTTGATTTGTTTCATGGACAAACAAAGGCCCCGGTGAATGTATACCAATACGGATAGCTTGATAAAATGCATTACCCACCGTACTGTATGCTGAATCTGCACTCAAAGATGAAGTAATTGGAGGCCAAAATGAATATAGTAAGAATGCTTGAACAGCATATACGTTTAAACCGTTTAAGATGGGCTCATCTTCCTCTGTAGGGTTGTACCTCGTTATGGGTGAAATAACAATTTCCGCAAGTATGCCCTTGACTAATGGCGATAATTGGATCAATAATGTTTTTTGCATGTCTCCTTGCCATCTTCTTAGGGAAACAAACATTATAACCCAAAACAATGCAGGGCATAACTTATAAATTCTTTCTGGTCCTTTTGTTACGTCAACAACTGGTAATATTGGATGGTATCGTTCAACAAATTCTAGATACAATTCCCTGATATTTTCACTCGAAATCATAATTGAATCTAGATGTTTATCTTCACATACTAAGGCATATTCAGGGACAACTACTTTTGGATCTCTTTCAGGAACCTTGACAGATGTATGTCCGTAAGCAGTAGATCCATCCAAGGGCCTATAAACTGAAGGCGTATTTGGTCTCGAATTGTTTGTATCGGATGAATGTCGAGAATATGGTTCAAATGGAGATGCTGTGGGTTTCATTTCGTGAATATGAGAAGGTAGACCTTGTTGCGGCAATTGTGAAGGTTGAGGTTGAAATTGCGGTTGTATTATGGATGGTTGTGAGTATGTTGGATTTGATTGCAAATATTGAGCAGGGGGGGTTTGGAAATTAGGAATATTATTGGGATTTCTATTATGTACTATTTGATGTGGACTTGAATAACTATTTGTATTAAAAGCTTGATTCATGGCTTGATGCATGGCTTGAAATTCTGGTTGATTCGCTGATAAAGTTTTCTTCAACTCAGAAAATTCTTTCTCTATTTCAGCTATTCGAGCTCGTTTATAAGTTCTCTTATAATCTGATTTCAAATCACACTTCAATCTTTTCTTAGCACATCTCGTACATGGTTCAGGGTGTTTCTCATGAGCATCACATTTCGATTTTTGTTGTCGACATTCGACACAAGCCATTCTCTTGGCTTTAGAGTTCTTGGAGCTTCCGGAACCTTCACCTTGACCATTCTTGGGTGAACTTATAGCTGAATTATCATGGGAATTCAAAACTGGCAGTTCCTGTTTGACCTTAATTTGTTGATTAAGCGTTTGTAATTCATGAGACATATTTGCTATTCGAGCCAAATTATCTAATGACGATTGCGGCATGTCATTACTCATATTGAGTGTTGTCCAACTACCGTCAACTACTTTAACAAACTGGGGTATAGTGTTTGGCTACTTAGATGGGTTTGAGATGGGTTTGTTTTTCATGTATCAATTTTTCGGGTAAATTGCGCTTTTTGTCTAAACTATGGAAAACTATACAAACGATTGATTAATTCCAAGAATACATTCCAATAGACGTCCAATCAAGATCAAAGTCAGAAGTATCTGATGCAAATTTTCTAATGGTTGGTAAAGCTTTCAAGCTATTGCTGTCAACGGTTTCAATCTTTTGATCAAATCCAAAATTTAATAAGTATTCATTCAATAATTCACGAGGGATTTCACAAGGTAAGTCTGTACTTGTTACATATATTGCACCATCTTGAGGACTATTGTATCTTTTCAGGATCATATAAGTAGCAGTTTTTAACAATAATTCTACATCTTGTAAATTGTACCCTTCTAAATCAGATAAACTAGTAAAAGAAGTCTTTCTTATCTGAGTTTGCTCAATTTGAAGTTCTCCCATGCCAACAATAAAGGTGATACCAGAAATCAAGGTTGCCCATAAACAATAATATGACTTATTTTGTGATCTATTAGTTAATATAGCTCCTTGAATTTTTGATGCTTGAGCGATTTCTGGTTGATTTGTTAATTTAAAATAATCTTGTTCAAAAATGTTCATAATTTTCAAGAAATTATAATCATGTTTAATGGCACATTTAGGAATATCTGGATTTACTAGATTTTCTTCAATAGGTTGACTATTAAATGTGATTTGTGAAATCATTTGTAATTCTTTATTTTGTAAAATGTGCTTGATCAAGTTTTGATCATCGTCACTATCAGATTTTAATAATCTAATTGATTTATTTGGAAATTGTCCCGAAATCAAGTCTTGGATTTCATTTTGGGATAATTCATTGGATAAAACTTGAAATGGGATTTTATAAAAATCAACATTTTGACTTTTACAACCAAATCTTGAATAATATTCACCCACTCCAGAGTAAAAATACCAAATAAATTTTTTAGAAACAGTATTGATAATTTCTTGATCTGATTTGTTAGGATATTTAATTTTATAATTGTTCAACTTTTCCAGTTCAACAAACTTGAAAATTTGTCTAATCAATTTATCAGCTAAACCTTGATTTCTATATTGTTTTCTCGTGAAAATATTGGCTAATAATAAAAAAGTTACATTTTCAGCTCCCACAAGAGAACCTGGCTCTTTATACCAGCCTTTCAAATGAACAACAATACCCAGAGCAACGTATAAATCAGCTTCAGTATCTTTTAAATAAAATGCAATTGGTTCAAACCCATATTGTTGATACAATTTGAATCGATTAACTTCTAGATCGATGTATTGTTGAGGTTCCAAAGGTCCATTCCATTCGAAGCTACTGACTTCATAGATCGGAGCAACTTCTTCAACATCTCTCGTGAATCCAAACTCTATCATTTTGTTGTAACTGAATAACTTGTTAACTAAACAATTATCATAGTATCAATTTTGAGGAACCAGCCGGAGATATCATTGAATTGGGTAATTACCGCAAATCAACAATCGCTTACTCAATTAGTTGACTGAAGCCAGGGAAATCAAAAATTCAGTTCAATACTCCCAACACATACCAATACAGCAGCATTAGTAACATGGTTCTATGATCTAATGTCTGATACTGCAGTTTTTAGGATCACAACATGAAAACTGGGGGGTGCTGGAACGACCCTAGATGGGCAACTCTTAGACTAACCCCCCCCCCCCCCC
>JANIWI010000107.1:0-18887 GCA_030705115.1 Suzukiozyma pseudoglaebosa | reverse complement strand
AATTTGTAAGGGTAAGAATTATTTGTAAAACAATACTCGTTTGCTGGAGAGCAACTACTGTGGAGTATAGGGGCAGGTTCAAGTATCTTGGTACTTTAACCTAGAGTAGTTTGACCAAAAATTAACTGAAAAACCAGTAGTATGAGTAAATACTTCCACTGTAATGATTTCAGTTCCGTGTGAAATAGAGAAAGAGTAGAGACAATGCAAGATAGGAAGATATTTCACTTTCAAGATAGTAAGATAGCATAGTAGTTCACTTTAATGACTGGCAGATTGTATGAATTTGAGATAGAACCATACCATTAAAATATTATGGCATATTCTCATGTTTACATGACAGTGCGATAGTGGAATACTATCATACTACATCATGCTGTCATACTATCTTTTATCATACTATCTTTTATCATACTATCTTTTATTATACTTTCTTTTATTATACTTTCTTTTATTATACTTTCTTTTATTATACTATCTTTTATCATATTTGGATATTCCATACTAACAATAACCTATCATGTGATGGAACATCACTTGTAAACCGTTGATTTAGTAAGCGAAGCACCCAGGGTTTTTAATTCTCTCGGCTTAAAATATTTATCATTTACATCTACGATAATAAACCACAGTAGTGAACCTTAGTCGAATAAACATCATCCTCAATGTTTTCTACAGAAAAATTTTGATATATACTTGCGAAAAGCTATTGCCGAAAACTATTGTCTATGTTGATCATTAGTTTTTCCAAGGATATCCTGATTCTCATGTGTGAGTGTGTGGTTCTGGTTCTGGTTCTTTCTCATCCGTCAGTAGCCACAATCGAAGATTGTGGCTATTGTTTGCGGTAGCTTAATTCAAATTTCGGGTTCTCGAAGACTTTGATTAAATACTGATACATACCCCATATTTATTTAAACCTTAATCTTCCTCGCCATGTCTAACTCTTTAACTTATTGGGATTACAAACCTATCAAACTAGAAGATTAACCGCCTCCCCACAGTAGTCTCAACCATTTCTTGGGCAGCGGCATTTTCTCAATTCATCTGGTTTATGCCCGATGTAGGAACCAATGACGGCCCGACTACTTTACCCCCAATTTTGTTACTGTTCCTCCACCCCCCTTTTGCAACAATACCATCAACTAAATCCAGATAATCAACAAACCATAGCTCTATTCACCATAATATGGCTTCAAAAAAATGTCTGAAAACATGAGTTGTCTTATCACTAGTGTCACTATTACCACTATCGTTACCAATGCCCGGTTTAGGCTTCAAATGCCGTTACGTGTACCGGATACGGTAACTGCGGCTGGGTTTTTAACTTTTTGGTTGCAATTGCCGTAAATATCTAGTAAGTGAAAAAGAAATAGAGATGGATCAAATGATTTGGGTACTTATTACCTAAGTGAAGGCAAAAAAATAATGAAAAATTCTTAGATATAATGACTAAGTTTTGACGATTGATTTAGTTGATTTTTTTTTTGTTATTTCATTTTAATTTAGTTTATTCAATTTCAGTCTTACATATCTTAATAAGATGTCTGATATTGAAAAAAAAGCTGATTCAATTGAATCTTTCCAACAACAACATGCTTACGCTGATGTCTCAGACTCTAAATGGGTAAATTTTAAAAACTCGTGGAAACGAGCAGAAATAGTTTCTAAAGATGGTGTTGCCGGTAATGGTTCTGATAATTTAAAAAAAGGGTTGAAAAAACGTCAATTGCAAATGATTGCTCTTGGTGGTTGTGTAGGTTCCGGTTTATTAGTGGCTTCAGGTCAAGCTTTGGCTCATGGCCCTGGTACAGTTTTAGTGTCTTGGACAATTGTTTCTAGTTTTTTATATAGTACAATGCAATCTTTAGCAGAATTGGCAGCTTATATGCCAGTATCGGGTAGTTTTGCTATTTATTCGGCTAGATTTATTGATCCTTCTTGGGGTTTTGCTATGGGATGGAATTATGCTACGTTTTGGGTCATTGTTTTACCTTTGGAATTGGTGGCTGCTTCTATGACAATTAGATTTTGGCAATCTGATATTAATCCAGTGGCTTGGGTAGCGATATTTTATGTTCTTATTATTGGGTTAAATTTATGCGGTAATCGAGGTTTTGGTGAAGCCGAATTTATTGCTTCAATAATCAAATTATTAGCGGTTGTCGGATTCGATATTTTGGCAATTATTTTGATTTGTGGTGGTGGTGATGAAGGTTTCATTGGTGGTAAATATTGGGTCAATCCAGGATCTTTTCAATCAGGATTCAAAGGTATTATTACAGTACTAATTACAGCGACTTATTCCTTAGCGGGAACAGAATTAATTGGATTGACAAGTTCGGAATCTAGTGGAAACCCAAGAAAAGTTTTACCAAAAGCTATTAAACAAGTATTTTGGAGAATTATGATTTTTTACTTAATCACTTTAACATTAATTGGATTTTTGGTTCCTGCAAATTCTGATCAATTATTAGGTAACGATAAACCTGGTGCTTCTGCTTCTCCTTTTGTTATTGCCATTGAAGCTGGGGGAATCAAGGTTTTACCTTCAATCTTTAATGTTGTTGTCATTATTGCTCTTTTAGCAATTGGGAATTCTGCTGTTTATGGATTTTCAAGAACTTTACTTGGTTTATCGGAACAAAATTTGGCTCCAAAAATATTTGGTTATGTTGATAGATCTGGGAGACCTTTAGTAGGAATTTTAGTATGTGCTTTTATTGGATTATTATCATTTGTTGCTGCTTCTCCAAAAGAAGCCGAAGTTTTTGCCTGGTTAATTGCTTTATCAGGTTTATCGACATTATTTACTTGGGGTAGTATCAACGGTGCTTTTATTCAATTTAGAAGAACTTTGGCATATCAAGGTAGAAATGTTGACGAATTACCTTATGTTTCTAAAACCGGAATAATTGGAGCATATTATGGGTTAATTATGAATATATTAGTCTTAATTTTCCAATTCTGGTTATCTTTATATCCTATTCGAAGCCCCAATGATCACACGCATTATCCAGATGCTACTGCATTCTTCAAGAATTATTTAGGAGCAATTATTTGTCTTGCATTCTACGTTGGTCATAAAATTTATAGTAGAAATTGGCAACTCATTATCCCAGTTTCAAAAATTGATATCGATACTGGTAAAAAAGAAACTGATCTTGATTTATTATTACAAGAGAAAGAATATGAAAGACAAGTTTACAAAGACATGCCAATTTATAAAAAAATTATTAATTTTTGGTGTTAAAAATCTGCATATTATTTGATGATTTATGGTTATTTGATTTTAGGAGTTTAAAAGTTGTATATTATATTAATTCACATCTTTATTATAGAATTTATTAATTTATTGTAGTTTGACGTATTTTTTAGGTTTAAACTTTTTGGCTGCAAAAAAATGCAGCCGTTTAAATTTACCCACATTTTTAACATTTACTTCCCGATAGTTACACACAAAATAAGTTCAACAATTGCACATGAAGCAGAATTCGCAAGTATAGAGGAAGCTGTCAAACTTCGGATGGAATATTAGCAACAACTTCATAAGTTACGGAGAAAAATCAAGTTATCATAGAGGAGAAAAAAAATCTTCAATTTATCTGACCCACTACTTGGATTTGTAAAACTCAACCAAAACAAGATGAAACCATGATGTATTAAAATCATTTTATAGAGTACAAATCATGGTATTCTATTTTTATTGGTGATGTTAAGAGAGTTTCTCTCGCAAAATTGAAGAACCAAGTTATATGAAATAGATGCAAAATTTCGAGTTTTTGAAAATGCATATCATTACTACATTGATTGTTTAATACCTGAATCATCTATAGTTAAGCGTATACTTTAAATAAATTTGAAAAGTAGAAAACCATACAAGTCGGTATGCTTAACCGAGAGATACTACGTACATTTTTTTTACAAATAGCCGCCGTATTCATTCAACAACTAAAATAAAGTAAAGATTTGACTTTAAGAATACCTATTGGAATTGGAAAGTTAAGAGACCTTACTCTACTGTAAAATAGCTCACATATTGTTTAAGTTTGAGTCAATTGATCTTTGAGGGTTAGATATGTTGATTCTGGGAATTGATATTTTTTTGTTTGCAAATGAAGTATCGATTGTATTTAATGCAACAAAGTATTATTAAACGTTGGAGAAAGCTTAGAGCAAAGAATGTGAAGAAGCAAGTTTTGAACGACAAGATCACTGAATATCAAGTCTTTCTACAAAGTCAATCGCAGCACTCATCTGATTTTTGCTTTGATTGTTGTTTGGATGAAGAAACTATAATTCAATGGGAAACGTATAAGTATCAACAATACGAAAAGTATGCATACGAAAGGTTATATGGAGAATTAGGAGAGTACCACAGAAATAAGGATTACGAAAAAGCTCGGAAAATACGAGATATGTTAACTTGTGTTGGTTATGATGGTTTTCGTTCACCAAAACTGGTTTATCGAGAAATTTTTGGTGAAATGTGGGATTATAATTGCAAAAAGGAAACAGAACCTCGAATACACAATTGTCCATTTCTTAAGTCAAATGACCAATTTGAAAACCTCAACCCTCTTTCTCGAGATTGTTTTCGTAGTTGCCATCAACTCTTGCCCAGTCTCTTGGCTCTGGGTACAAATTTGACCTTTCAGACCAAGAATAATGAGGGGGACGATTCTCGATTACGTCAAGATGCACAAACTAGAACCACCAAAAACGAAGTACCAGAGTTGTTTGAAAGTTCCAGTTTCTATTCCAAAGAAAATCAAACTCAGGATATTATAGGTAGTTTCATTGAAGACAGAGAGAATGGAGGATTAATGAATAGTTTCAGTGAAAAGGAAGGAAATGGAGGATTACTGAATAGTGTCAGTGAAGAACCAAGGAAGATTCAGTTTGTGTTCCAAACAAAAAATGGAAGGAACATCTGTTTTGAGGAATCGGACTTGAAATCATTGAGGGAAATGATTGATAAATTGAGTTCAATGAGAGTCAAGTCTATATTTGATCATAATAGACCTAATATTGAACAAATGGTTCCATTTGATGACAAAGGAACCGTTATCGAAACTAGTACCCAGTTCAATGAAAAATCAGCCGATAACGGATTTGTACAAACTATCAAACTTAATCAAATTGAGATACCTGTTACTTTGGAAACAGGTGATTCTTCCAGTATATTTAGTAAAAAAATCAAAAATGCTGAAACAAATGATACTGTTGGCGCCTCTATGCAATCGACAATTAAATCCACCATATTTAGAAAGTTAAAAAAATGTAAAAAAATGGCTGATTATTTAAATAATCACCAACTTGAACCACAACGGTCAATTGAAGTAAATAAACAATGGTACCCTATAGAAATACAAAATGCAAGTGATGATTTATATTTGAAAGATATTTTCAAGGAGCAAGAATGAAGAAATTGAAGAAATTAGATTAAGAAATGATTATAAAAGTATGGAAACAACAAAAGAGAATGAGAATATTGTAGGGATATATAAAAAAAATTAAAAATAAAAAAAGCAGCAACTAAATGTTTACTCACAAATAATCAATGATATAAAAAGTTGATAAAATATATAAATACGCATATATATATATATATATATATATACTCTATCACAATATTTTCTTTTGATTGTGGATTGTCTATGTTTGAAAAGTTGCAAAATTCATGGATTTGACAAAATTGAAAATAATAGGTAAAAGTTTAGTGATAATAAAATATAAGTAAATAATTAACAAGTTAGAGAATTTCTTCAACGATTCTGGTTATTTGTAATTGTAATTACTTTCTATAATTAAAAAAAATAACTGCATCATATGACTTGTCTTTGCTTTTTTTAATGATTTCCTCTTTTTTAATGATTTCCTTTCTTTTTTATTTCCTAGTTTGTGATTTCATAAATTCCTTTCTTGACAGTTTCCCTATGTTTTCTGTTTGTATTGGAAATACAGACAAATTGTGAAAAATGTAAGTTGCCTGTGTAGCGTAATGGTTAACGCGTTTGACTTCTAATCAAAAGATTCTGGGTTCGACTCCCGGCATGGGTTCTTTCTTTTTTTATGTTTGCTTTCTCAAAAAGTAAACCAATGTAACGTTGCAATCAAATTATATAAATATACGCAAGAGAATTTCAAAACAAAATACATATTAAACAATTTACACAATTTATACAATCCATTCTTTGAAATTTTTGCTCTACTTCTTGTTTCTATTATTTGTAATTCTTCTCATTGTGTTTTCTTTTGTAATTCTTGTTGTTGTTGTTTTGTTATTGTTCATCTTATTTTTCTGTTTTGCCGATTTGTAATCGCCGATACCTGACTCCAGCGTTAGACAATCTCAGTAAAATCATTCTAGTTCTCAAGCTCATCTAATGATCAATATTGAATGAAATAGTTCTAAAAATAGAAAAAATGATGACGGTTAAATGAAAAACTTTTTTATATGTCAATGTTGAATGTTGTATATAAAAGTATGAGCAAATCTGGTATTTCGTCATCAACAATAAAATTGATATAACCTTGGATCTTTTTTTTTATATATAATTTATTATAATCATGCATTTGCTTCGTTCGCTCAAGGAATCAAATACCGATATTCGTTTACTATGGGGGTTGGTGTTTGTGAGAATGGCCGGTTATGGTCTAACTAATCAGGTTTTGACCCTTTATCTCGAAGCCCTAGGTAATAGTGGGTTCCAAATTGGAATTTTTATGACTTTAACTTTGGTGGGTGATACTATTATTTCGTATATGCTAACTTGGAATGCTGATAGAATAGGTAGAAGGAAAGTGATTATAATAGGTACGGGACTAATGATATTTTCGGGGTTAATTTTTGCTAAATATTCAAATTTTCATTTATTATTATTTGCAGCTATAGTGGGAGTAATATCACCATCAGGTGATGAAACTGGTCCTTTTAAATCGGTTGAAGAAGCGTCAATTGCTCATTTAACTCCAAATAATCATCGTCCCGAAATTTTTGCTTTTTATGGGTTATTTACAACCGCCGGAGCTGCTTTAGGGTCCGTATTAGCAGGATTATTAGTTGATCATATGAATTTAACTTGGAAATTTGAATTGGAAACTTGTTATAGAATTATTTTTGTGGTTTATGCCATTTTTTCATTTTTTAAATTTATATTAGCATGTTTCTTATCACCAAAATGTGAAATTTATCATAAAAATATTGGTGTTGATGATGAAGATACTAGGTTATTACCTGAAAATGAACCAGTGGATACTAAAAAATTATCACAAACTACTTTACATATTTTACCAAGATTACTTATTGTTTTCATGTTAGATTCTTTAGGTTATGGATTCATGCCTTCAGCTTGGATCGTTTATTATTTGAAGAAAACATTTGAAATTACTGCAACCAGTTTAGGAGTGTTATTTTTCGTCACTAATTCCATTAATGCTATATCTTCATTACCATCAGCATATTTTTCAAAACTTTTAGGTCCAGTTAAAGCGATTTTATTCACACAAGTTCCATCAGCAATATTTTTCAGTATTATAACTGTTATGAACAGTTTCCCAATTGTAGTGGTATTATTAATCTTGTACTACTTCACTTCAACTATGGATGTTGTACCCCGACAAATATTATTAACTACAGTTATTCCCAAACATGAAATTACTAAAGTTATGGGGATTGTTAATATCGGGAAAACATTTGCTAGATGCTTTGGACCTGTTTTTACGGGGAGATTGGCAACTCATAAAAAATTACATTTTGGATTTTTGATCAATGGTATATGTTTGATTTTAGCTGATTTTGTACTTGGAATAAGCTTTTTGAAATTAGATCATGAAATTTTATTAAAACAATCTATAAACCAGTCCATTGAATGAGCTATATGATGAACGTGTTAATTAGTATACTTACATATATGATCGTATCAATAATTCAAAAATTCATCAAAAGGTTATGGTAAATTATAATACGAAAAAACCAATATACTATATATAAATTAAATAGTCATTGAATATGAAACTTAAAAGAATGCATCGTCAAGTTATTGGTATAAAGGTTAGAAAATTAGTAATAATCTAGAAATTATCCCTAGAATAACATATCCAAGGTACAACAAACACATAATGCAGCCAAACAACCGGCTAAACAACCTTGACTGGATCCACCAGATGGTCGTTGCTGTTGAACAACATACTGTGGTTGTTGTTGATTATAATATCCTCCTTGAGGGTAACCTGGTTGGCCATAACTTGGTTGGCCATAACCTGGTTGAGCACCATAACCTGGTTGAGCACCATAACCTTGTTGATATCCACCCTGATGACCACCCCATCCTCTGTCTTGTGTTTGACCATTATAAGCCGGAACAGGGGCAGCGTTGTAGCCACTATTAGATTGATTTTTATCAGACCATCCTGCTGGTTGACCAGTTGGGGGAGCGAATTCTTGATTAGACATTAAAAAGAACTATAGATTGTTGTCAATTTGTTTCTCCAAACTATCGTGGTCTTCAATCACCCAATCAATTGATTGTTAGTTGGCAGTGCCAACCAAAAAATGACCATGAAATTTGCCCGGCTTTTGTCCTGCACATAGTTGACAAGATTCAAGAGGTTTGAAAATGTGTAACCTGGAGATGAAGTAGATAAGCAACAAGGTAAACAAGAGACAAAGAGTCAGTGAAGAGAATTGATGGTAAATGCTGTAAAAATTCTTGTGTCAAACTTTAGCAAAATCAAGTAACTTGTTTATTAATTATGGGTTCGAGATCTAGAGCACACACTTGATGATGAAACCTGACATTGAATTTATATAATACCTCTATTACATAATACCTGGCTTTATGATACCAAGTAATAATATTGTATTATACAATGGGTTCATTACACAATTTAATATTGTATTGTATTAAATTACATTATTTGAAAATATTGCATTACATTATATTAGATTAAATTAAATTATATATTATTTATGATACATTTTGATTTCATTTGATTTAGTATAAATACTCAAAAGTTGGAGCACGATCACCTGCCATGATTTGCGTTCTTTCATCTTGGGAATAAAATTTGATTTTATATTCTTCAGTTTTCTTCAAATGATTAAGTCGTCTCAATACGTAAAAGTATGCCAAACCGCAAATGATGGCAAAGCATACAGCGGCAATACTGGTAGCTAAACCTGGCTTATAAACTGGAGCATTCTTGGATAAGAATATAAAAGTAGCAATAATACCACCAATGTTACCAAATCCAATTTGGAAAGCTGATCCACACCCTTTCCGTATATGAGATCCATTATTTAAAGATGCCCAACAAACAATCATGGGCATGGCAGTATAAAGCCCAGAAGCAGCAAGGAAACAACCTCCATACCTAACCTGAGGATGATCGGTTGCTCCCAATACCATAGCTAATCCGGCAATTGCTACAAGGCATGCACCAAGAAAGAATGGTAAACGTTTTTGCAATTTATCAGAAAAAAATCCACAAATATTAATGACAACAAACGCACAAACCCAAGGGAATGTACTCATTTTATTAGCGTTAACGGCGGTATACCCCATTTGTTTAATAATTGTGGCTGCAAAATATGCATAACCATAAGAAGGAATAATTAACCCAAAATAAACTAAACCAGGAAGCCAAATTAAATAATCTTTTAAACATTTACCAACATCAGATATTTTATTTTTAATTTCGTAAGCAGAACTAGTACCAGAAAAGATTTCTAATTTACGTTTAATAAATTTTCTTTCAGTTTCATTTAAAAATCGAGAATCTTCAGGGAAATCGGGAATAAAGAAAAATAAGATGATCGCACAAGCACAAGTGGCAGCACTTTCTAAAATAAATAATCATCTCCAAGAAGAAAGGCCGCGAACTCCATCCATTTCATGAACTCGAAATGCAATCGATCCTGAAGCTGCCCCCGCCAATGCGGTTACAGAAAAGAATAAACTGAATCGTCTTTGAGCTTCCATTTTTGAATAATAGGTTGATAAGATATAAAAGATTGCTGGGAAAGTTGAAGCTTCACTAATACCAATAAGGAAACGACAAACAACTAATCCAGCAAAATTTTGGACAAACCCCATCCCAATTGATACAGCACCAAATGCTAAAATACAAGCAGTTAACCAATATCTTGGACGGATAATTTTAATGATATAGTTACCCACGATTTCAAATACGACATAAGGAATGAAAAATACCGTTAAAGCTATATTATATTCATTACCTTTTAAATTCAAATCTTCAATTAATCCATATAATTTAGCGTTTGAAATATTGACTCGATCTAAAAATGATAAAAAATATAATAAGCAAAATGGAGGAACTACCCAAAAATCAATTTTCCACATCATTTTCCTTTCTTGAATTCCTAATTCTTGAGTTAAATTTGATACTCTTGTAACTGGATCTAAGGTTTCATCATCAACAAATCCATCAAATCCATCTTGAGTATCGGATACATCAGAAGTTTTTAATTCTTCTTGACTTGAACCTTTGAAATCAGTCATAACAAATAAATGACAAACAAATTATAAATGACAACCAAATGACAACCAATTGATAACCAAATCACTGAAAAATATTTACACACTAAAATAAGGAATTACAAACAACTGAAAAACAATCACAAGCAAATATCCTCTCCCAAACTAGAAAAAATGACACAATCAACCAGAATTTATCTGATTTGGGGGTTCTTTTATATACCATGAAAATATATTCCTCACAAATTATCAATAGTTCAACTCATCGAATTTCAAACGGCATCTAAAATGTTAAGGAAAATAATCAAGTTATCCGACGCACCTATTAAGGGAAAACTTGTAATAGTAGATTAGGTTCTCCAACTATAATATCCTTGTAAGTGTGGGTCATACTAACAAATTAGGAAAGTCAAATTCCATAATTGCTTATGTACGGGCCGATTTCAGCCCCTGTTACGGAGGCATCCTTCATATGACACATTTTTAATTTTATTTTTTTGCCTATAGTCAAGAAATAAAAAAAAAATAGAGAGAGAGAGAGAAAGAATAAAAACACTACAGCTTTGATTAGATATAGCCGTACAAAACAATTTCGTTAATTAACCATAATCATAACTATTTCCTATTAGTAATACAATAAATAAATAAATATGTATATATATACGTTTATATGTTTATATGTATCGACTTGGTTTGGTTTGGTCCCCCAAATTTCGGAAATGGCCGAGATAGGAAATATTGACTGATTTAATTATTTTTTGAACAACTGTGATTTGATTTGATAGATTAGTGAACTGGTTGGCTAATGTAGCATTAGTGTTGCGCATTTTTCATCCGGGGTGTGTTACTGGTGTTACTGGTGTACTAGATTTATTAAGGTTTTTTCTTGGATATTTTTTTTTTTCATTATTAACTTTTATGTTGTTAATCAATCACCCTTAAAATATCTTTTCATTATCTATCCCGGTAATAACAGCCTACAATGCTCTGTGTCACTCAGTACTATCATTGAAACAGAGATGAAAATCCTTGGTCCTACTTGCTAGTACACGATGAAAATTGTTACCAAGTAAGTTAGCTCCGAAACACTATTTAGTAATAATAAATTCTTTAAGCAAGTTCTGAGATGTTTTCTTGTTTTCATGATATTTTCTTTTAATTAAATTTTCAAAAAATATTGGTGAATCGGGCTCAAAATCTTGTTAATTGTTTCTTGGTAGTATTAACCAAAGACAATTTATCATTTTCTAAATTTAATATCTTCAAAAAACCTACATTTTCAGTTAATTTTTATATATTATTGTAAACTTCTCTATTACTTAATCTAGAAAACATAAAAAAAAAGAGAGAGTATTTTCACGAACATTGATTTTATTAATTAAACATTTGTCATAATTTTTTAACAAGATTAAGCCAAACTGTATAAATAAATATTTAAAGAAAATATTATTTGCAAGTAATTTTCTTTTAATTAAAGATGTATATGAATATAAATATGATCTAGTCAGGTTTAAGTGAATATGGCAAATCAACATAGAATATTAATCTAAATATAAACTATCTTGTAAATCTATATCTAATTCTAAAATAACTACCATCAATGATGATGGTTATTGGCGCACTATTGATATCAATTTATTTAATCTGATTTTTTTTTTTTTTTCTCTTGTTTGTTTATTTCTAATGTAGATAGCTGATATTCAATCATTATTACTACAATCCTTTTTTATTTTGGATAATGCCCTTGTAACCTTCTATAGCCGACTTCTTTTTGTTCTCGTTTGTTTTGTACCCCAAGCTTCCCCAATTTTTATTTATTCCGCCACTTCCAGGTTCCCCGTTTTACTTAAATCATATTCCCCCAATTTCCAAGAAAATGATGAAGAGTAAGTAAAGCAAAAAAACATAACAATGAAAGTGACGCCAATTGATCAGCAATATGATTTATAGCCCCCTGATTTAATTTGCTTGAATTAGAAATTTCTCCTGTTAAAATTGTATTCCTTTGAAAATTGGTTGACTACCATTTTTTCTCATTATATCAGATCTCTACTGAATATAATTACTGATTACCAAAATTTACTAGTACCGTCTGTTATATCAAATACAAGAAACTAGTTAGATTAGATTTTGATTTACCTGGTAATTGTAATAACTTTCAATAATGAAATGGTTGTTTTAGTTGTCTACTCCCCATTGTAACTACATGAATCAAGTATCGTAATCGTTATATGTAAAAAATTTGTCACATCAAAAAATGCTCGTTTGAGTAGATACTGATACTTGCTTTTCTCTTGTCAATAAAAGTTACAACCCCATTCTGTGCCCATTTTATAGACATTAGTGAGTGTCACCTTTGACAATTTGCAGCCAAATTCTCACATTTACGATTTTTTGCAACCATTTAACAAAATCTGAGTCTAAAGAAAATGTAGCGGATATACAAACAGAGAGATCAAACGATTACTGAATGCAATCACATTAACAAAACCATATTGATAGAGAATAAACAAACATGCACTTTTATAAATATAAATAAGTAAATAAAGATGGAAAGAAAGAAAGAAAGAAAGAAATGCTTAAGTTTAACGAAATTTATAATATCATAATTTTATAAATTCTAAATGTTTTTTATCAAATATAACAAATTAATCCTACTTAAACTACACACAAGAGATGATCTCTTTATTTATCCCATCCTTCTTCCCACAACTCTGGATCACCTATAATGTTTTGTTTGTAATACCAGAAAACGCAGTCACAAGTCACATGACATGATATTGAAAACTTTTTTTTGAGGTCGTTCACTGGCTAACATTAACCTTCCTAATTGGGATCTTTGGGACAAATTTTTCATATTGATTTTTAAATTACAAGAAACAAGTTTTTAAATTATCCTTCACTACTCATCATAATGTCAGACGTTGAACAAGAACAAGTCGAACAAGTCGAACAAGTCGTTCAAGAAGAATTACAATTGGTTGAATTAGCCACTCCAATTCCCCAAGACGTTCAACAAGCTCAACAAGAAGTCAAATTATTCAACAAATGGTCTTTCCAAGATGTTGAAGTTAAAGATGTTTCTTTAGTTGACTACATTCAAATCAGAAACCCAGTATTCGTTTCTCATACTGCTGGTAGATACGCTTCTAAAAGATTTAGAAAAGCTCAATGTCCTATAGTAGAAAGATTAACTAACTCATTAATGATGAACGGTAGAAACAACGGTAAAAAATTAAAAGCCGTCAGAATTGTTAAACATGCTTTAGAAATCATTAATGTTTTAACTGATCAAAATCCTTTACAAGTCTTAGTTGATGCTATTGTCAACTCTGGTGCTAGAGAAGATTCTACCAGAATTGGTTCTTCAGGTACTGTCAGAAGACAAGCTGTTGATGTCTCTCCTTTAAGAAGAGTCAACCAATCTATCTCTTTATTAACCATCGGTGCTAGAGAAGCCAGTTTCAGAAACATTAAAACCATTGCTGAATGTTTAGCTGAAGAATTAATTAATGCTGCTAAAGGTAGTTCTACTTCTTATGCTATCAAGAAGAAGGATGAATTAGAAAGAGTTGCCAAATCTAATCGTTAGATTGGTAATTGTAAACTATTTGGGGTTTTTACATATATTTTTCTATTTTATAAGTTTATATTATAAAACCGAAAAGTTTAAAATAATAAAATATTAGTATTAATTCAATTGTATTTAACTGTAGTACCTTATCATTTCCTTCGTTTTTTGTCTAGCTTTCAACATTTTGGAATCCCCCCAATAATTATACCTAGATGAACTAGCCTTATTAATCTTAAATGAGCTCCATCATTCGCTTCAAAAGGTTTATAGAGTAACTAATTTCAATGAAAGATCTACTCCAAATTTATAAAATTATTAAATAGTTCTTGGCTCACATTTATGTACGAGTTGGATAAAACATTCGTAATGTGAAACTAAATATATTCTTTTTTAAGAGAAGATCGTACCTTCTTATTCTATTTTCAACAGTTTCAATATCGCTACCAGTTTTACTTAGTAGATCTTCATCCCGCCAACGACTTAACTTTCGTCTTACCAACCACTCTCGATTGATTAACAAAAAAATTATACCACCTGCAAAACATGAGCCTGCAAAGATTTGTGCATGTAGATAAGGTTTAGTAGAGTTAGTTCTAACCAATTTAAGAGCGATTACTTCAGAGACCAAAGCAAAAACTCCACCCATTGCATTCAATCCTGACCATGAGCCAGGATAGTTTTTAGGATTTTCAACTATATCAAAAGCTAGTGACTGACCCATAGTACTACTCACACCAAAGAATAGACCCAACATAACAGAGAATCCAATCAAGGAGCCAAATGAGGAGGCATTAATCCACCAAGCGTATATCAAAATTGCCACACATGAATTCATTATTATTGTAAAATTATGTCTACCGAATTTATCAGCAAATAATCCCATACAAGGTCTCCCAATCATTTGACCAACATTCACTAAAGCAGTAATGATAGTGCCTTGCGAAGTATTTAAGCCCATCAGAGTTGCATAAGGAGCCAAAGAAAATAGACATAAAACATAACCTAGGAAAGCTAACCCATACCACATTGATAAAGAAATCATAGGGTATAGCTTAAAGATCTTATAGTTGAAGATAATCTTATAATTTTCAGAAATGAACTTCTTAGTTAAAGTTTGTTTTAAAGGGAGTTGGGTTTTAACTCTTGGTTTTATGAAAATGGCTGCAATCAAACAGGCAACCATAGAAGATAATCCCACTATACGTAACGCCCATCGATAGCTACCATAAGTTTCAATAACAGCATGGATACAGAAAGAGTAAACTAAACCACCTAAACCAATTCCCAGGGCTGCTATTCCCATAGCTGTACTAAGATAATGATCGAAATGAGTTGGTAAAACCAATGTAGTGGGCAAAAAGATGATGACTAAAGCTACACCCACAAGAATACCTTGTGTTAAATAGAGTTGCCATAATTGGGTAGCAAAAGAAGCCATGATATAAGCTGCTGTTTGTAAAATGATTCCAATGATGATCAAGATTCGAAATCCAAAAACATTGTACAATAAGGCTGCTACTGGTGATAATGCCAACCCACAAAAGAACACCAAACTACCAATCAATGCAAAATCATATTTTGTTGCCCCAGGAAATGTATTATTCGAGAGATAATAATTTAAAAATATACCATAACCAGCATTAGCACCCCATGTTGCAAATATTGCTAAAGTACCACATAAAGCAACCACCCACGCATATCCTTTATCAACTGGTGGTTCATTAAATTTGACAACTAATTCACCATTGTTTGTTCCTTCACTAGTTGCTACAATTGATAATTGTCCGAGCTGATTGCCAAGTTCATTGCCAACATAAGAATGGTGGTCATTTCGCTCGCCATCAAGAATGAGATCTTCAGTTATTCCATCTATTATCAGTGTTACCGAAGAAAAGGGGCCATGATTCATCTCAGCTTCATCATCAGTTAGTCGCTTAGTCATTTCATGATGTTTTAACAAATTTCGATATCACCCAAAAAAATCGAAAATAACCGATGTCATCAATGACACTACAACTATATATAACTTGGCTTAATTACTAATAAGTACCGCCAACAACCTAATTTGTAGTTCATTACTCATCAAACCTAAAATTTTCATTGGTTCCCCCACAAATTCGGAAAACTTGTGCTCAACTCCGACAATAGGCGTTTCGTAGATAAGACTGGAGATAAAACCATAGTTAGAGAATGCCTATACATCAAATTGTGGTATCTATCACTAGATGAAATCTATCACAGGATAATACCATTTTTACGTAGAATAATTTTGATAATTTATCTAGCATGTGTTTGGTTTACAGTAAGTGAAATCTTTTGAAATACAATAATTGGAAAATTTGAATAGTTTTAAATAAATACTTTCAGAAAGAGTTACACTCTTACTGGATAGAACATTCGTATAACGAACGCCCAAAGATTTCTTCGAAGTAAGAAATTATATCTGTCTACCCGTTGTTGAAGGATGGTCATTTCATCAAGGGCTTCTTTGGAATCAGCTGAATCGACAACAGTGGATTCAGCTAATGCCAATCTTTGTTTGAACTTTCTTCGTACAAGATACTCTCGTACTACCAATAGTAGACATAAGCAAACAAAAAAACATGAACCTGTAAATATTTGTGCATAAAGATAAGGAGTGGAAATTGAATTATTGACTAAACTTAAGGCAATTACTTCTGCAACCAAAGTAGAAATACCTACTAATAAATTCATCCCGGACCAAGCTGCTGGTAAATCCACTTGATCAAATAAAACATCCGAAGCCATAGATTGAGCCATGGTTGATCCAACGCCAATAATTAGTCCAATTAAAACAACGTATCCAACTAGAGATCCGAAAGATTTTGCATTGATCCAAAAAGCAAATATCAATATAGTAATCGATGCAGAAACTAAGGTTGATAAATTATTTCTACCTATTGAATCAGCAATCAAACCCATACAAGGCCTTCCTACAATTTGAGCAGCATTCATAACCGAGGTTAAAGTAGAGCCTTGTTGAGGTGTCAAACCCACTGATCGAGCATATGATGCCATAGAAAACAACATAATTGTATAACCTAATAAAGTTAAAGCAAACCAAAATGTAATCAATAATAATGGGTATGATTTAAAAACTTTAAAATTGAAAATTACTTTAAAATTGTCAGAAATGAATTTAAATTTCAAGGTTTGTTTTATGGGAGATTTTGTATCAATTCTTGGTTTCATAATTACTGCTGGAATTAAAGCTGTAACTAAAGTAACGATACCCACCATTCTTAAACCCCATTTTTGATTACCCGATTTTTCAATGACGGCATTTAAAGATAATGAAAACACTAGACCACCTAATCCACTTCCAGCTACGCAAATCCCCATTGCTGTTGACAAATATTTATCAAAATAACCGGGTAAGATCAAGGTTGCAGGAATGAATATACAAACAAAAGATACTCCAATTAGTAAACCTTGAGTTAAATAAATTTGCCATAACTTAGTTGAAAATGATGCTAAAATATATCCTAAAGTTTGTAAAATAACTCCCACCGCCATCATCAGTCTAAATCCAACAATTTTATAAGCTAAAGCAGCAATTGGAGCTAAGAATTGAGCGCAAAACATCACTAATCCACCAATCAAGGCGTAATCATATTTTGATGCGTTTGCAAATGTTTCATTAGCCATATAGTAATTTAAAAAAACACCATAACTAGCATTTGAACCCCAAGTTGAAAATATCGCTAAACAAGCACAAATAGCCATGATCCAAGCAATACCCTTATCCTTTGGGGGATACTTTGAATCATTATAATCAGATTCAACTTCGGGGTCATTGAGATTTGTTATATTTTGATCTTGGAATGAAGTTTTATTGGAAATAGTTTCTAGTTCATTGATAAGTCGTTCTTCTAAATCTCCTCTACTAGTGTAGGGTTCTTGTAAATCTTGGGTAATATCATCTTTGATCCCCAGTAAAATCAGGACATTGGTTCTACTTCGACCAATTGGAATTTCATCGTCTTTAGTTAGTTGTAAAGGTTTATACTGTTCAGTATCAACATCAGACAAGCTATGGGTATCTTCGTCCAAAGATTCACCCATGAGATGTATTTAAAACTACCAATACTTGTGTAACAATACCGGCACAAAGATAGTTAGATATAGTCAGTTATGATTAAATGGTGATATATAAATATATATGCATATATATATATATATATATATGTATGAATGTATGTATGTATTGAGAATTAGTCATAACGGGAATCTCACAGGATTGTCCGATGATTACAAATATTGAAGGTTATTAATGACAAAATGTATGTAAAAACCTAATTTAGTGGTTAAAAATGAAAGTTTTGTATCAATTTCTAGTACCGAGTATCTTACCATTAGGTTACAATAACCTAATCGTAAATTTCGGAAAATTAATCATCAGTTCCGCTCTATCACTGTTTACCAAAACTAATTGATAGTAAAGGTTAAACAAATCTTGTTAATACGATGATAAGCAGAAACAAAACCAGAAAAACAAAAGTTGAGACAACAAACATAAATCACATGAATAAACAATAATAAAAATGTCAATTTTGTAGTGTGAATATGGTTAAATTGTAAATTGGGGTATCATCATCATAACCAATGGTTGTTAAGAAGCCCTGGAACGATGAAATTTTACGTAACCTAGAAAATTTCATATCATATGTGGCTTTAAACTGAAACAGATTACCATTAGCCTTGATAAAACTTATTTAGTTGATTTAAGGGAAAATATTGACAATTAAAACTCTATTGATTAGGTAAATGGGTTGCAAAAAACGTACAAT